>JARQOD010001512.1:0-96335 GCA_033576555.1 Oophaga sylvatica | reverse complement strand
TCATTCCACTTGAGTGTCGTCATCTCATCTTCTCACACTGATACCGGTTCAACCAGTGTCACTTTCCATGGACGCCATCACCAATGTCTATTTCCATCGTTGCCTCGTCATCTTTGGCCATATGGACTTCTATCGACATCTATTTCATTGTGTTCATTGCATCTTTATATTGTATACTTATGTTTATATTATTTACATATTTTATTTGATATTTGTGTTCCCACTTGGGTTATTATACACATTAATATATATTTTTTCTATTTTTTCTTTCCTTTCTTTCTGTGTTTAGATCATTTGGTCATATTATATGTATTTTTTCTGATCATTTTTTGATCGTGTATTATTGTTATTTCACCTTTAGGTCCAATATCTTTAATATCTGGCTATAGTCTATATGGTTTTGAATATTTACATATATGTCCCCTGTGTAGACTGCTCCTTCACCCAGCGGTTTTTTCATATTTGCTATTCATATGTACCTATGCCGGGCTTGATGTTTTTTGATAACATCACCATTCCACTCAGCTGTTCCTTATACTTACCATCGGTACGCGCCTGCGCCGGGTCCTCTGACACACGTCACGGCTCTCGGCGTCTTTGTTGCCATCGTGACCAATCACATGATTGTGATTGTCACCTGGCACGTGACGCCGACGCTGTTCTGTGTCTTCGGTTGCCCCGGTGACGTGCGCGTCATCAGAGATGGGTCAGTATACTGCATACCACTATCATCTCAGCTTGGCATTTATGAGAGATCTATCACAGCGATCCTTTATATATTAGCAGGGGGCATTTCTTGAGATACTTTTTGTGGCTAAAACGATGGATGTTTTGACAACTCTGATATTCTGATTACCGAGATCTAAAATATAGTTTCTATTTACCTTTTGCCACCTGACAATAAGGTTGATCATGTGGTTTACTCCAACGGTTTTCATTGGTGGATTTTGACCTTTTATACCCCCCCACTTCCCCTTTCCCATCACCCCTTGAAAAAGGCACACAGGCCGAAACGCGCGTCGGGGTGGACGCAGGAAGCATTCTCCTGACTGGTAGCAGGTAAAAGCACTGGCTATTACGTTCATTATTCATTTTTTGATTCAAAAATTTCTTTCTGTATCAGCGCTGCAGCGCTTTATACTAGGACGCAGTCTATGCCATCATATTATACCGTCCAGTTAGTTGTAGGATTGAATGTATCTATTTAGACATGATTGTTTGACTTCCTATGTGCGTTCTTGTCCCACATGTGCTATTTGGTTGTATGTCATCCCTTCAGCTCCCCTGTTTTGATAATCAATAAAGTTTTTTACATTTAATATTTTGGGATTTTGTTGATCGTTTCTTTTTCTCTCAGTTTTCATATGTTTTAGCGATTTTTCCCATGGACTTCCATATTGCTCATATTTTGATACAAAGAATTTTCTTTCTTGTTAATAATTAATTTATAATATATATGTGGGCATGCGTTCTATGAAGTGTTTTCAATATGGGCAGTCCAGAATTGTTTAAAGGCATAGTAATCTTAGTGTATGTAAACTTTTGACTTTTGGCAGTAAGTAAGAAAAATGCAATAAAACATTCTCTCTCATTATTCTGGCTTTTAGCAAATAATAATTATGGTAATCCTAACTTTTTCTGATTTCGCATCAGACAGTAAGACAGATGCATATGTGTCTTTTTATATAGTTTATGTAAACTTCTAATTTCAACTGTATATATGAGGGGAGAACTCCAACACTGAGGCTATGTCCACACGTAGTGTTTTTTAAGCGTTTTTGCCACGTTTTTACGCTGCGTAATCGCTAAAAAATGGGTACAAAACGCATCCCATGCAATCCTATGGGATTACGCATTGGTGTGCACATGCTGCATATTTTGCGGCGCGCAATCGCTTCGCGTTAAAATACGCAGCATGTTCATTCTTTTTGCGTAATCGCGGCAATTACGCCGCCATAGGATTGCATTGAAACACTCACTTCACGCATGTGGCTATGCCCACCAAGAGTGAAGTGAGCGCTTCATGTGCGTTTGGTACCCAGGGTCTGGAGGAGAGGACATTCTCCTCCAGGCCCTGGGTATAAGAATACTGTAAAAAAAAAAGAATTAAAATAAAAAATATTGATATTCTCACATTCCGGCGTCCCCCGCTGCCTCCCCGCTCCTCAGCGATGCTGCCGGCAAGTTCCGTTCCCAGGGATGCATTGCGAGAAAGACCTTTGCGACGTCGCGGTCGTTCGCCGGAAGGTAAGAATATCAATATTTTTTAGATTTTATTATTTTTTACATTACTCATTACTAAAAAGGTGGTCACACTTGTCAGCACTATGCGTGACAAGTGTGAACAACCTGTCAATCAGTTTTCCAAGCGATGCTATAGATCGCTTGGAAAACGCTAGCATTCTGCAAGCTAATTACGCTTGCAAAATGCTTGTGCTTTGTGAGAAACGCATACTAATTACGTATGTGTTTTTTCCCGCGGCGGGGACTTACACACTCATTTATTGAGGACCATTAGAGATTCTATGAGTCCTGACCTCAAGAGTAGAGAAACTATAAATGCTCCTCATTTCAGGAGAGATTGTGCAGTAATCTGAATTCCTTATGATAGAAAACAATGGAATTTATGACGTGGAGTGAATCCATGAAACCAGGGCTCAAGCATTGCCAACACATCTCCTGCAGGCGTGAATAAATGTATATTATAGCCATCAGCCACGCACAGCTTAGAGTTACCATATTTACTCATGTACAGGTCCTTCTCAAAAAATTAGCATATAGTGCTAAATTTCATTATTTTCCATAATGTAATGATTACAATTAAACTTTCATATATTTTAGATTCATTACACACCAACTGAAATTTGTCAGGTCTTTTATTGTTTTAATACTGATGATTTTGGCATACAACTCCTGATAACCCAAAAAACCTGTCTCAAAAAATTAGCATATCAAGAAAAGGTTCTCTTAACGACCTATTACCCTAATCTTCTGAATCAACTAATTAACTCTAAACACATGCAAAAGATTCCTGAGGCTTTTAAAAACTCCCTGCCTGGTTCATTACTCAAAACCCCCATCATGGCTAGTAAAGGTACTGCCACACTAAGCTATCCCGCTAGCGATCTCGTTAGCGTTGCATACTAATGAGATCGCTAGCGGGATTGTTTCTATATCGCTAAATGCTGCCGCATTTAGCGATATAGTTAACGACGCTATCGCCGTTAGCGATCTTCTTAACGACTTTAGCGGTACAAAAGTACCGCTAAATCGCTAAGAAAAGGTGCCACACGGCGATAAGATACTTACCCAGCGGGAGCGCCGACGAGAAAATAGGGTCCGGAACGATTCCAGCGACGAGCGAGATCACAGCAGGAAGCTCGTCGCTGGAAGCTGCCGCACTGAACAACATCGCTAACGGGATCGCTAAATAGTGACGTTTTTTAGCGATCCCGTTAGCGATATTGTTTAGTGTGGCATACCCTTAAGACTAGCGACCTGACTGATGTCAAGAAGGCCATCATTGACACCCTCAAGCAAGAGGGTAAGACCCAGAAAGAAATTTCTTAACAAATAGGCTGTTCCCAGAGTGCTGTATCAAGGCACCTCAATGGGAAGTCTGTTGGAAGGAAACAATTTGGCAGAAAACGCTGTACAACGAGAAGAGGTGACCGGACCCTGAGGAAGATTGTGGAGAAGGACCGATTCCAGACCTTGGGGGACCTGAGGAAGCAGTGGACTGAGTCTGGTGTAGAAACATCCAGAGCCACCGTGCACAGGTGTGTGCAGGAAATGGGCTACAGGTGCCGCATTCCCCAGGTAAAGCCATTTTTGAACCATAAACAGCGGCAGAAGCGCCTGACCTGGGCTACAGAGAAGCAGCACTGGACTGTTGCTAAGTGGTCCCAAGTACTTTTTTCTGATGAAAGCAAATTTTGCATGTCATTCGGAAATCAAGGTGCCAGAGTCTGGAGGAAGCCTGGGGAGAAGGAAATGCCAAAATGCCTGAAGTCCAGTGTCAAGTACCCACAGTCAGTGATGGTGTGGGGTGCCATGTCAGCTGCTGGTGTTGGTCCACTGTGTTTCATCAAGGGCAGGGTCAATGCAGCTAGCTATCAGGAGATTTTGGAGCACTTCATGCTTCCATCGGCTGAAATGCTTTATGGAGATGAAGATTTTATTTTTCAGCACGACCTGGCACCTGCTCACAGTGCCAAAACCACTGGTAAATGGTTTACTGACCATGGTATTACTGTGCTCAATTGGCCTGCCAACTCTCCTGACCTGAACCCCATAGAGAATCTGTGGGATATTGTGAAGAGAAAGTTGAGAGACGCAAGACCCAACACTCTGGATGAGCTTAAGGCCGCTATCGAAGCATCCTGGGCCTCCATAACACCTCAGCAGTGTCACAGGCTGATTGCCTCCATGCCACGCCGCATTGAAGCAGTCATTTCTGCCAAAGGATTCCCGACCAAGTATTGAGTGCATAACTGAACATTATTATTTGATGGTTTTTTTGTTTGTTTTGAAAAAACACTTTTATTTTATTGGACGGTTGAAATATGTTAATTTTTTGAGACAGGTTTTTTGGGTTATCAGGAGTTGTATGCCAAAATCATCAGTATTAAAACAATAAAAGACCTGACAAATTTCATTTGGTGTGTAATGAATCTAAAATATATGAAAGTTTAATTGTAATCATTACATTATGGTAAATAATGAAATTTAGCACTATATGCTAATTTTTTGAGAAGGACCTGTATAAGCCGACCCGTGTATAAACCGACCCCCCTAATTTTTCCACAAAAAACTGGGAAAACTTATTGACTCGCGTATAAGCCTAGGGTGGATAATGCAGCAGCTAAATTACAAAAATAAAAATAGATACCAATAAAAGTAAAATTAATTGAGACATCAGTAGGTTAAATGTTTTTGAATATCCATATTAAATCAGGAGACCCATATAATTCTCCATACAGTTAATGATGGGCCCCATAAGATGCTCCATACCAAATAAACCCATATTAATGCTGCACAAAGGTTAATAATGGCCCCATAAGATGCTCCATAGAATAATATGCCCCATATGCAGCTCCATAAAAGTTATGCCCCCATAAGATCATAAGATGCTCCATATATTTTATGCCCCATATGATGCTCCATAGATTATGCCCCCATAAAATGGTCTATAGATTATGCCCCCCTAAGATGCTCCATAGATTATGCAACCATATGGTGCTCCATAGATTATGCCCCCATATGATGCTCCATAGATTATGCCCCCATATGATGCTCCACAGATTATGCCCCATATGATGCTCCATAGATTATGCCCCATATGCTCAATAGATTATGCCCCATATGCTCCATAGATTATACCCCATATGCTCCATAGATTATACCCCCATATGCTTCATAGATTATGCCCCATATGCTCCATAGATTATGCCCCCATATGCTTCATAGATTATGCCCCCATATGCTTCATAGATTATGCCCCCATATGCTTCATAGAGTATGCCCCATATGCTCCATAGATTATGCCCCATATGCTCCATAGATTATGCCCCATATGCTCCATAGATTATGCCCCATATGCTCCATAGATTATGCCACATATGCTCCATAGATTATGCCACATATGCTCCATAGATTATGCCCCATATGTTCCATAGATTATGTCCCTTATGCTGCCGCTGTAACTAAAAAAATATAAAAAATGACATACTCACCTCTCGTCGCTGGGGGCCAGGTGCCGGTGTCCTGAGCAGTCAGGGACACCAGCGCGCTATGGGGGACAGGTGCCGATGTCATTGCCGGCTCAGGGCCCTGGCACCTGAGATATTTACCTGTCCCCTTTCCACCGCTGCGCGCTGCTCCATCTTCCAGGTCCTTCTGTCAGTGACTGTTCCGGCAGAGGGCGCGGCGCGCACTAACTACGTCATCGCGCCCTCTGCCTGAACATCACAGTCAGAGGACGAGGAGGTCAGAGCGGCGCGCAGAGGTGGACCGGGGACAGGTGAATATCGCATATACTCACCCCCTCCTGGAGCATCTCTGCGGCCCCCTTCTTCTCCCGCAGTCTCCAGCAGCTCTTCCTTCCTTCAGCGGTCACGTGGTACCGCTCATTAAAGTCATGAATATGTGCATACTCATGACTTTAATGAGCGGTACCACGTGACCGCTGCAGGAAGGAGCCTGAGACCGTGGGAGAAGCAGGCGGGCTGCAGAGACGCGCCAGCAGGGGGGGTAGGTATGATCTGACATCCCCGCTCCCCCTCCCCGCCGACCCCCCGGTATATGACTCGCGTATAAGCCAAGAGGGGGACTTTCAGCCTTAAAAAATGGGCTGAAAATCTCGGCTTATACACGAGTACATGTGGTATATCATGGCACAGGTGTATTTTATGTAGTTTATAGTAATCCTGTTTGAAGTTAGTAGCCTTTATAGGGAAACTCTGTTATTGTACAGAAATTCACACTTGGCCTCACTGCACATTTAATGTCAATTATAAAAGCGAAGTTTGGCCAGAAAGACTGGACCTGGTCTTGTAGCACAGAAAGGAGAAAAGGTAGATTCATCCAATAAGATATTAGGGGTCTAGGAAGCCAACAGCATCATTACCCTCCACTTTCTCTTACAGGCCCATCATAATACTTTTCTTAAAGTGATTTTCTAACTTGTCAGCACATTCTACGTACGCTGTCATATGTCTTTGTAGTTTACAGATCTGGGCAGGTAACCCAGATCAGCGTCTCCTAATCCCAGGGGGTAGGTGGATCCTCAAGGTGGTAAGTTCTATAGAAAAGGGCTTTCAGTGCCCAAATGTCATTTGAACAGTTTTGGGTGGAGGAGAATGTTGTGGTCTAGAAGCAAATAGTGATCATGGTAATATGGCCGGACTACATCACTGAGAAAGCAGCCACAGCTGGTGACTGAGAAGAATCTGTGACTTCTCTGCATTTAGTGGTTACTACTCACCTGGGTAGTCATATGTAGAAATCTCCTCTTTACACCACTCATCACCCCTCACATATGTCTCTATAGCATTAATATGGGTCAGATCTTCACCCTGAAACAAATATTGTAAAAGTCACAGCCAGATGGAGCAGTCACATCTATGATCAGCTCTAATCCTGCCATCTCCACCGTTCTCATTAGACAAGTATAAAAACATATAATACTGGTGGATAAAACAAGACTGAGCACAAGACCTTCACAGCCGTCTACACATCATAGGGGAGATCTCATGACACCTTCTCTCCATTTACCTGATGATCCTGAGGAACATCGAGATCTTCTTGTTTACAGTCCTGTGGAAGAAGAGGACAAGGACATCTCTCTGGTGTTGTCCTCTTACTGGATAGATCTGGGGGAAACATACAGGGACTGAATTCATTCATTACATACAGATAATTATAGGTCGTGTGTATTTAGTCCTGTCTATTACCTGGAGATGTGAGGGGCTGGGGAACCTCCATGATGACATCCTTATACACATCTTTGTGTCCTTCTAAATACTCCCACTCCTCCATGGAGAAATAGACAGCGACATCCTGACACCTTATAGGAACCTGACACATACAATGATACCGTCATCCCTCCGATCCCTTCATAGCATTACTGTATAATGTCCCAGCATTCCCAGCAGTGTCACCTCTCCAGTCAGCAGCTCAATCATCTTGTAGGTGAGTTCTAGGATCTTCTGGTCATTGATGTCCTCATATACCAGGGGGTGAGGTGGAGGCCACGTGATTGGGCTCAGGGGTCTTCCGCATCCCTCAGACACAGGGTCCTGACAGCGCTCACTAGAGGTCTTCCTCACTACTGTGTAATCCTGGATATGGAGAGACACATTAATAAATCTCACTACAGACATTTCCAGAGTCCTCACCTCTCCAGTTCTGTCCATCTGTTATTCCCATAGATGAGAATGATGTAATGTGACGTCATCAGAATCTCTCACCTCTCCAGTAAGCCGGAAGAGGATCTCTAGGGTGAGGTGTAATATCCTCTCCGCCATCTTGTCTCTGTCCATATCCATATTTGATGGGTAAATCAGGAAAATTCTCTTATATAGAAGGTCTTCACTGACAGGATCCGATATTGTAGAGACCTGAATGAGAAGATGAGCCGCTGTAACATCATAAAATCCTGTGTAATAATACAATTACTGGAGATAATAAGGGAAACATATGAGATGTATTATTTTACAGTATTTAGTTTTCTTATTTACATCTACTAATAAAACCTATATATTTAGGCCACAGACAACAAGCAGTTTCTTCCTTGGAGTCAGCAGCTGAATACGTTTCTCATAGACTCATCTTCCATAACGCTAATTCTCCTTTCATTTACCGACACTGGAATCAGCACCATAACATAGATGTACACCGCAGTTAAACCAGTTGCTGCTGTCAAAAGCAAACATGGCATCTAAGAACAGGGTCGGACTGGCCAGGCGGGATATCGGTAAAATCCCCAGTGGGCCCTTGCTGAGAGTCAGACATAGTCATTCCCTGACAGCTCCTGCAGTCAGCAGAGCGTCCTTCTCCGGGGTGTGGCACTGGCAGCAGGACGCCCTGTGAGAGCGGATCTATGGCTGCTTCACTCTCCTGCTTTTTCTCATGCTGTGTGCGCCGTATTTAATATGGCAGACTTTGCCGACTTTTTGAAATTTGTTGCCCTGGGACTTCATGTGTTGAATGTGTTTGTGTTGGGTTTATTCTGTACTGTATTTTTTGTGTCCACTGCACTTGCTTCATGTGTGCTTGTGTGACGAGTGTCCACTGATTTTGTTTCATGTGTGCTTGTGTGGACTAGACCTATTTAACAAGGAGCTGTTGTAGTATGTGGGTGTGGAAGGAAGGAGTTTGGCTGGAGTCAGCCTGGAAGAGTGATTTCTGTTACAGTGTGTCAGTGCGCACCAGGAAGCAAGTACTAGATCACCCGGGAATGGCACCTGGCGGTCCCTGCTGGCCTGCGACCGCTTAGTTAAGCCCGTCCCAACAAGGGTGAGTCTGAGACCAGTGGTTCTCCAACCTGGAGCATGTTGCGTTCTGTTTTTGATTTTGTTATCTGGACTTTGAACCAGTTATTAAAACCACTGAACTTTGAATTGAAAGCTTGTGTGTTGCCTCATTACTGCGGCCCGGCCCATGCCTACCAGAGCGGATTACTACAGTTGGTGGAGAATACGGGCACACGCAGTGAGGTCAGGCTGTGTTTTTTTTTCCTCTGCATGACAGTCGATGTCCTGGGTGAAAAAAGTAACACAAAACCCGATGGAGAACTGTCCAGAGATGGAGAGCACAGTAAAGATGCTTGTGGACGCCATGCGACAGCAACAGCAGGCTATACAGCAGCAGGCTATGCAGCAGCAACAGGAAACCAACACTCTATTGATGCAGCACCTTACAGCGCCGCAGACAGCAGGAGCTGGCCCGGGACGCCAGGATGT
This sequence comes from Oophaga sylvatica, assembly GCA_033576555.1. Lineage (NCBI taxonomy): Eukaryota > Metazoa > Chordata > Amphibia > Anura > Dendrobatidae > Oophaga > Oophaga sylvatica. The sequence continues at coordinate 86,871 of JARQOD010001512.1, read as the reverse complement.
CCGGAAAGCGGTTCCAAAAATGGAGCAATCAGATGACGTTGTGGTGTACCTGGAGGTGTTTGAAGGCGTGGCTGAGAGGGAGAGACTACCCCGGGACCAGTGGGCCGAAATCGTGGCTCCGTTTTTGGCTCCAGGACCCGCGAAAGCCTATAGGGACCTACCCCCGAACAACAGAGGGACTACGAGATCGTCAAGGGTGAGATACTCGCACGTCTTGGGGTAAATGTATTGGTCCGGGCCCAGCGGGTACACTAGTGGAAGTTTTCCCCTTCCAGCTCGGTCCCAGTATTTTGACTTGGTACACCTGGTAGAAAAGTGGTTGCAGCCAGAGGTGTTGTCACCCCACGCTATGTTGGATCGTATAGTAACTGATAAATTCTGGAGAACTTTGCCCCACACCCTTCAAACCTGGGTCGGACAGGCAGCCCCTACTGATGGCCTCCAGATGGTAGACCTCATTGAAAGATATGGGGCTACCAAGGAGATACAGGGAGAGACTACCCGGAAGGTACCGAGTAAATTCCCCAAACCTTCACCCGCAGCTCGGCGAGCAGAGACCCGGAAGGCCGCCCAGGACCGGTCGGGGGACGAAAGGGGCCCCATAATCTGTTGGTGGTGCCAAGAACCAGGACATGTGAGAGCTGATTGCCCCCACCTGACTGAGCGCATGGACACAAACTTTGGGTACTATCAGTCTCACTATGCCGAACACATGTGTGCAGTGGGCAAACCAGAGGGACCCAGTATGAACCATTTGTGTAAAGTGGAGGTGGAGGGTAACCCTGCTGTGGCTCTACTAGACTCAGGGACTCTCGTGACCCTAATACGAGCCAGCCACGTCCAAATCAGCGAGTATACTGGTCAGAAAATGGGTGTGTTGTGTATACATGGGGACCTAAAACATTATCCTACCGCCCTGGTGATGATAAACACGCCAGCGGGGAGGAGGTGCCACGAGGTGTGGGTGGTGGTTAATTTGCATTATGATGTAATAATGGGGAGAGATTTTCCGTTATTTTCTGCGCTTTGGCCTGTAATTACCCCTCCCACAGAACAGTCGTCGGCACCAGTGGCAACCAGGTTGCATTCTCCAGAAATCGGGCATGAACCTGGTGGCCCAGAGGAAGATGTGCTGGCGGTAGGAGTACCTGTTCCTTCGGTGGAGGAGGAAAAACCCTCTCCTATAGAAGTGTTAGCTGGGGAGGTGGAAGAGTTGCCACCGGGACCAGAATTGTCAGACTTAAATGTGGCAACTTAAATGTGGCAACTTCGGGACCCTACGTTTGCTCGAGCCAGGGAAAATGTACTGGTTGTCAATGGGGAACCCCAACAACCCGGGGCAGCTACAGTGTTTCCCCGATTCGAGCTGAACCAAGATTTGCTGTACCGGGTTGAGAAAATACGTGGGGAATTTGTCGAGCAATTGCTGGTACCTCAGTCCTATCGTAGATTGGTAATGGACTTAGCGCATGCGCATGTACTGGGGGGACATTTGGGCAAAAAGAAAACCCTAGACCGAATTCTACAACGGTTTTACTGGTTAGGGGTCTATGAAGAAGTTAAACGGTATTGTAACTCGTGTCCCGTGTGCCAGGTAACCAGTCCGCAGCCTCATTTTCAGAGTCCCTTGGTGCCATTACCAGTTAAAGAGGTCCCGTTTGAGAGAATAGCCAAGGATCTGGTGGGGCCTGTTAATATATCAGCAAGGGGTCACCAACACATCCTCGTAGTTCTAGATTACGCTACCAGGTATCCTGAGGCCATTCCCTTGCGCCACACCTCCGCCAAACTTATCGCAAAAGAACTCATGGGTATGTTCTCCAGGGTGGGAATCCCTCAAGAAATCTTAGCAGACCAGGGGACCCCCTTTATGTCCAAAATCATGAAGGAATTCTGCCACTTGTTAAGTGTTAAACAGTTGCGCACATCGGTCTATCATCCCAAACAGACGGTTTGGTAGAAAGGTTCAATAAGACCCTGAAGAATATGTTGAAAAAAGCAGTCTCTAAAGATGGTAAGGACTGGGATCTTTTGCTGCCATACCTGATGTTTGCAGTGCGGGAGGTACCCCAGGCATCCACGGGGTTCTCGCCCTTCGAACTATTATATGGCAGACATCCCAGTGGCTTACTCGATATAGCTAAAGAGGCCTGGGAGAACCAATCCACTACCCACAAAAGTGTGCTAGAACATGTGGCAAAAATGCAAGAGAGCATGGAGACAGTCCTAGAATCATAGAATCATAGAACGGTAGAGTTGGAAGGGACCTCCTGGGCCTTCTGGTCCAACCCCCTGCTCAAAGCAGGATTCTCTAAATCATCCCAGACAGATGTCTATCCAGCCTCTGTTTGAAGACTTCCATTGAAGGAGAACTCACCACCTCTTGTGGCAGCCTGTTCCACTCATTGATCACCCTAACTGTCAAAAAGTTTTTTCTAATATCTAATCTGTGTCTCCTCCCATTCAGTTTCATCCCATTGCTTCTAGTCTTTCCTTGTGCAAATGAGAATAAAGATGATCCTTCTACAATGTGACAGCCCTTGAGATATTTGTAGACAGCTATTAAGTCTCCTCTCAGTCTTCTTTTTTGCAAGCTAAACATTCCCAAATCCTGCAACCGTTCCTCATACGACATGGTTTGCAGACCGGTCACCATTCTGGTGGCTCTTCTCTGAACTTGCTCCAGTTTGTTGATGTCTTTTTTAAAATGTGGTGCCCAAAACTGGACACAGTATTCCAGATGAGGTCTGACCAAAGAGGAGTAGAGGGCAATAATGACCTCACGTGATCTAGACTGTATGCTTCTGTTGATACATCCTAGAATTGCATTTGCCTTTTTTGCTGCTGCATCACACTGTTGACTCATGTTAAGTCTGTGATCAATTAGTATACCCAAGTCTTTTTCACATGTGCTGTTACTTAGCCCTATTCCTCCCATTTTGTATATGCTTTTTTCATTTTTATTGCCCAGATGTAGTACTTTGCATTTTTCCCTGTTAAAATCCATTCTGTTAGTTGCTGCCCACTGCTCCAGTTTATGTATATCTTTTTGAATCCTCTCTCTCTCTTCTCTAGTATTAGCTACCCCTCCTAGCTTTGTGTCATCAGCAAATTTGATCAGTTTACCCTCAATTCCTTCATCTAAATCATTGATAAAGATGTTGAACAATACAGGGCCCAAAACAGAGCCTTGTGGTACCCCACTTGAGACATTCTTCCAACTGGATGTGCAGCCATTTACAACCACTCTTTGGGTCCGATCACTAAGCCAGTTATGAATCCACCTAACAGTTGCCTTGTCCATTCCATACTTAGTCATTTTTTCAATAAGGATTGTGTGAGATACTTTGTCAAATGCTTTGCTGAAGTCAAGATATACTATATCTACAGCATTTCCCTGATCCACCCAGTCAGTGATTCTGTCATAGAAGGAAATTAAGTTAGTCTGACATGACTTATTAGTTACAAACCCATGCTGACTCTGTTTAATCACTTCATTCTTATCCAGGTACTTGCATACATGTTCTTTAATAATTTGTTCAAAGATCTTTCCTGGTATAGAAGTCAGACTCACCGGCCTGTAGTTCCCTGGGTCCACCTTCTTCCCCTTTTTGAAGATAGGAACAACATTTGCTCTTCTCCAGTCTTCTGGGACTTCTCCAAGAATTTTCAAAGATTATGGACAGTGGTTCAAGAATTTCTTCTGCTATCTCCTTCAGTACCCTGGGGTGTAATTCATCTGGACCTGGAGACTTGAATTCATTTATGTTAGCTAAGTGTTTCCTCACTGTCTTTCTGTTTATAGATATCCTGGATTCTTCTATTCCTTTAATAGGACAGTGAAGATCAGTTGTTACATTTCCTTTCTGAGAGAAAACAGATGCAAAATAGGAATTTAAAAGTTCAGCCTTCTCAACATCCTGACTTACCATTTCATCATTTTCATCCTGTAAAAATCCTATAGCATCTTTGACTTTTCTTTTACTTTTGACGTATCCCCAAAATCCTTTTTTGTTGCTTTTGACGTCACTTGCAAGCCTTAATTCATTGTCAGCTTTAGATAATCTGATTTGTGCCCTGCAGGTTCTGCAGACGGCATTATATTCTTCTTTAGATATGCCTCCCTCTTTCCATTTGATAAACATTTCTTTCTTCCTTTTTAGCATGTGTTTAAGTTCTATGTTCATCCATCCTGGTTTCCTTAAATGCTTCCCATTCTTCCCTCTTTTCGGAATTGTTAACGATTGTGCTTTGAGAATCTCATTTTTCAAGATTTTCCATCCTTCCTGGACATTTTTGTCCTTAAGGATATCCAGCCATTGGATCCCTCCAATTCTCTTTCTGAGTTCCTTAAAATCTGCCTTTCTGAAATCTAACCTTGACGTCTGAGTCTTCACAGGTCTTCCTCCTCTTGTTATCCAAAATTCTAAAATAGCATGGTCACTACCTCCTAGAGTCCCAGCCACTCTTACCTCCTCCACCATTTCCTCCCTGTTTATGAGGATTAGATCCAAGGTAGCAGATCCCCTTGTTTTCTCCATTACCTTTTGGAAGATAAAGTTGTCAGCAAGAGAGGATAAGAATTTCCTGGACCTGTTAGTTTTGCCTGAGAGAGATTCCCAACAAATGTCTGGATAGTTGAAATCTCCCATGACCACTATGTCATATTTTTTGGAGAACTTGGCCATTTGATGCATAAAGAGTTCATCCATATCTTCAGCTTGCACAGGCGGCCTGTAGTAAATGCCTACAATGGTGTCCTTTCCATTGTTCTGTCCTTGTATTCTTACCCAAACAGTTTCCACAGAACTTCCAGTCTTTGAAGCGTCAATCTCTGTGCAGATATACGCTTTTCTAACATACAATGCAACACCTCCTCCTCGTTTATCAAGTCTGTTTCTTGCAAATAAGTTGTATCCTTCTAGCCTTGTATTCCAATCATGTGTATCGTCCCACCAAGTCTCAGTGATTCCAATGACATCATATTTCTTCTCCTGCGTTAGTAGCTCCAGTTCTCCTTGTTTGTTGCCCATGCTTTGTGCATTCGTATAGAAACACTTTGGTTTCTCTTCCTTCAATATTTTTATTATGTAAATTTTTTTGTCTTTGTTCTTCCCCTTCACTTCTAATAGCAGAAATCTCAATAGTATTTGTCAAGTGTATAGCTTTTGCTGGCGTTTTGCTTCCCTTCCCACATTGTTCTAGTTTAAAGCTCTCCTGATGAGTGTAGCAAGGCGACTTCCAAATACATGTTTTCCAGTCTTCGTAAGGTGCACCCCATCTCTAGCAAGTAGTCCATCGTATAGGTAATTCACTCCGTGATCCAGAAATCCAAATCCTTGCTGACGGCACCATCGACGTAGCCAGTTGTTCACCTGCAGAATCTTATTCCACCTCCTTGTTCCATGGCCATCCACTGGGAGGATGGAAGAGAAGACCACCTGCGCTCCCAGTTCTTTCACTTTCTTACCTAAGTTTTCAAAGTCACTGCAGATGGTTTCCAGGTCGTTTCTAGCGGTGTCATTTGTCCCCACATGTATTAGCAGGAATGGGTAGTCATCTTTAGGTCTGAAGAGTCCTGATATCCTGTCAGACACATCTCTAATTTTTGCACCTGGAAGACAGCACATTTCTCTTGAGGTTATATCCGGTCTGCAGATAGCGGCCTCTGTTCCTCTCAACAGGGAATCGCCCATGACAACAACTCTCCGTTTCTTCTTCACAACAGTTTTCTTTCTCCATTCAGGAGGAGTCTGAGGGCGTACAAGGTTGTTTGTGGGCAAAGTCTTATCCTGATGTATTTCTTCATCGTTCTCCTGTGTAAGAGCCTGGTATTGGTTCCTGAGCAGAATTGGTGCTGACTGCCTCCTGATCCTCCTGCTTCTCTGGGTCACATGCTTCCATTCCTCTGTTTCTTCAGTTGCACTTCGAATTTCTTCTCTTTCTGTACCATGAAGAGATAATTCTGCTCTGTCTAAGAACTCTTCACCTTCCTTAATGGTCTTCAATGTAGATAACCTCTCTTCCAGATTTTGCAACTTTTCCTCCAACAGGGACACAAGCTTGCATTTCTGGCATGTGAAGTTTGGCTTTTCCACTGGTAAGTCTATGAACATGTAGCAAGAAATGCAGCTCACCACATGGCTCCTAGCCTCTTCCATGTTCTTATTGTTCAAGAGATAATCAAGCGGTGAAATATAAGCCAAAACTCGCGCAACGCTAGGCGCGCGGTTTACTGATGTCCTCCTTTCAGCTGCAACAGCCAAAATCCAGTGTTCCTTGAGCTCGCGGAGACTCTTCACTTATCCCAGAAGTCACTGGGAATATGCAAATTATCTCCTCGGGACTCCTCCCCTGGTTTACTGATGTCCTCCTTTCAGCTGCAACAGCCAAAATCCAGTGTTCCTTGAGCTCGCGGAGACTCTTCACTTATCCCAGAAGGCACTGGGAATATGCAAATTATCTCCTCGGGACTCCTCCCCTGGTCCTACCATTAGTCCGAGAACATATGGAAGCAGCACAAAGGTCGCAGAGGCAGGTCTATAACCGGGAGACACGGGTAAGGTCCTTTAACCCTGGGGATAGGGTGTTGGTACTTGTGCCCACAGTGGACAGTAAGTTCCTTGCAAGGTGGCAGGGACCCTACGAGATTATGGAGAAGGTGGGTCCAGTAAACTATAAGGTACACCAACCAGGGCGGAGAAAGCCAGAACAGGTATACCATGTAAATTTGCTCAAACCCTGGAAAGATAGAGACCACCTTGGTGAGGATTGCCCCCGGCCTGCATTTCCAGTAGAGAAGGCTCCCTTGCCTCAGGAGGAGGCAAGAGAAGTCCTCTCCGCTGTCAAAATAGCAGAAACTCTGTCGCCTAGACAAGTTCCGGAGGTACGAGAGTTTGCTAGCCAAAATACCGATGTTTTCTCAGAACTCCCTGGTCGTACCTCCCTCATCCAACATGACATTGTTACGGAGCCGCAGGCCAAAGTCCAACTAAAGCCCTATCGGGTACCTGAGGCCCGGCGACAAGCCATCTTGGAAGAGGTAAAAAAGATGCTGCAGTTAGGGGTCATTGAAGAGTCCCAGAGTGAGTGGGCCAGCCCAATAGTCCTAATACCAAAGCCGGATGGGACACTAAGGTTCTGTAATGACTTTAGAAAATTGAATGAAATTTCTAAGTTTGACGCCTACCCCATGCCCCGGGTTGATGAGTTAATAGAGCGGTTTGGGCAGGCACGGTATTTTTTAGTCATTGACCTCACAAAAGGGTATTGGCAGGTGCCCCTAACAAAAGCGGTGAGAGAGAAAACAGCTTTTGTAACACCTGAGGGACTATTCCAGTATATAGTCCTACCCTTCGGGTTGCATGGCGCTCCAGCGACATTCCAGAGGTTAATGGATGTTGTTCTTCGTCCTCATCGCCAGTATGCCGTGGCCTATCTGGACGATATTGTGGTGTACAGTACAGACTGGGAAAGTCACTTGGCCAAGGTACAGGCGGTGATTGATTCTCTGCGACAAGCCGGGCTAACCGCCAACCCAAAGAAGTGTTCCATAGGGCTGGAGAAAGCTCGGTACCTGGGGTATGTAATTGGGAGAGGAGTTCTCAAACCCCAAATAAAGTGGAGGCAATCCAAAACTGGCCCCGTCCCCTCACCACAAAACAAGTGAAAGGGTTTTTGGGGTTAGTGGGATATTACCGGCGATTTATTCCCAATTTTGCAACCTTGTCGGCAACATTAACTGACTTCCTGAAGGGGAGGAAGTCAGTAATGGTGCGATGGAATGATCAGATTGAAGAAGCGTTTGTAAAGCTAAAAGGGGCACTGTGTGGGTCACCAGTTCTGATCACATCTGACTTCAAAAGAGAATTCATTGTCCAGACTGATGCGTCAGAGGTAGGTCTGGGTGCCGTGCTGTCTCAGGAGGTTAACGGGGAGGAGCATCCCATTAGTTTCCTGAGTCAGAAGCTTACTCCAGTGGAAACCAGGTACAGCATTGTAGAGAGAGAATGCCTGGCCATCAAATGGGCACTGGAGTCATTGCGCTACTATCTGTTGGGGAGAACATTTCGTTTGGTGACTGATCATTCCCCTCTGACTTGGATGAGTCAAGCTAAAAAGAGGAATGCCCGAGTCACCAGGTGGTTCCTGTCCCTGCAAAATTTCAAATTTTCAGTAGAACATCCGGCAGGCAAATTACAGGGGAACGCAGATGCACTGTCCAGAGTTCACTGTATGTCATGTGTCCACCCTCCTAAGGTTGAACAAAGGGGGGAGGTATGTGGTACACCAAAGGGGGTCTTGCTGGATGGGAGATATATTTCTCCCAGCAGACTGAAGTTTGGTCAGGATTTTCCCTGATCACAAGGACCTGTGATGAGGTCATAGTCACGTGATCAGATCAGCTGATGTGTACCTCACCTGAGGGTGTGGACTAGGCCTATTTAACAAGGAGCTGTTGTAGTATGTGGGTGTGGAAGGAAGGAGTTTGGCTGGAGTCAGCCTGGAAAAGTGATTTCTGTTAAGGTACTGTCACACTACACGAGATTGCTACTGCGTCACCGATTTATGATGCAGTAGCGATCTCGTTAGCGACGTCGCTGTGTGTGACGTGTAGCGGCGATGTGGCCCCTGCTGTGATGTCGCTGATCGCTTATGAACGTTCTGAGCCATTTTTTGGTCGTTGGTGTCCCGCTGGTGAGCCTGGATCGCTGAATGTGACACCCTTTATGAACGACTTTACCAGCGTCGCAGGCGGGACTAAGTTTTCCCAACGACCGCAGAGGTCGTTATACAAATCGCTGATGAGAAGTGTTTGGAAGCTAACTAGCGACCACATAGCGATCGCATTAGCGATCTCGCCAGGTCGTGTCGTTGTCGAGATCGCTAGTGCGATCGCTAAGTGTGACAGTGCCTTTACAGTGTGTCAGTGCGCACCAGGAAGCAAGTACTAGACCACCCGGGAATGGCACCTGGCGGTCCCTGCTGGCCTGCGACCGCTTAGTTAAGCCCGTCCCAACAAGGGTGAGTCTGAGACCAGTGGTTCTCCAAACTGGAGCATGTTATGTTCTGTTTTTGATTTTGTTATCTGGACTTTGAACCCGTTATTAAAACCACTGAACTTTGAATTGAAAGCCTGTGTGTTGCCTCGTTACTGCGGCCCGGCCCATGCCTACCAGAGCGGATTACTACAGTGTATACAATTTGTTTTTATGGGATGACGTGTTATGTGGGGGTGGGGATCCATAACAAAGAGGGGGTTTTCAGATACTAAAAATAGAAAAAAGTTATAAAATCAAGAATTATTTAAATTGCACTTCTGACCATGTCGTTTATATCACTGAGTGTTCAGCATGTAAACTCCAATATGTAGGTTCAACAATTCGTAAATTGAAAAACAGAATAAGGGACCACCTTTATGACATCTCTCAACTCACCACATGTTGTATCTCTAATATTTCCAACCATTTTATTGTTACTCATAACAGACAAACTTTGCATGTTAAGGTTTTTGCAATAGAACAAATGATTATAGATGTACGTGGTGGAGATAAAGAAAATTATGTGATAGGGAAGCTTTCTGGATATATTTATTAAACACACGTATTCCTTCGGGGTTAAATCTTAAAAAAGAGATAATGCTGCATCATTAATACGGTCTTTATTCTCATATTTTGCCAGTTGTCAGCAAGTCGTTTTTTTATTTATTTTGATGTCATTTGTGAATATTTGTTATTTCCTTATTGGTTTCTCCTGAAGTGTCCCTTTGCTTTCAGCTTCTGTTCCCGACCTCTGTACAATAGAAACATACCCCCTAACTTTTGAAGACAGGAAAGAGGGATAAAGGCTGCGGCGCGCTATGCGGCAAATTTTAGGCCATGCCCCTGACCACACCCATTTCACAACTAATCACCCATGTCCACACCCATTTAGCACTGCTGATCACACTGACTGGTACTGAGGGCACAGTGGCTGGTACTGAGGAAAAGAAAGAAAGAACAAAGAGAAAGAAAGAAAGAACAGAGAAAGAAAGAACGAACAAGAAGAAAGAAAGAACAGAAAGAAAGAACAAAAGAAAAAAAGAAAGAAATAAGAAAGAAAGAAAGAAGAACAAAAGAAAGAAAGAAAGAAAGAAAGAAAAAGAAAGAACAAAGAAGAAAAGAAGAACAAAGAAAGAAAAGAAGAACAAAAGAAAACAAGAAAGAAAGAAAGAACAAAGAAAGAAAGAAGAACAAAAAAAAAGGGAAAGAAAGAAAGAGAAAGAAAGAAAGAAAGAAAGAAGAAAGAAAAGAAAAGAAAAGAGAACGAAAGAAAGAAAGAAAGAAAAGAAAGAAAGAAAAGAAGAAAGAAGAACAAAGAAAGAAGAACAAGAAAAGAAAGAACGAAAGAAAGAAAGAAAAGAAAGAAAAAGAAAAAGAAAAAAAAGAACAAGAGAAAAAAAGAAAAGAAAGAAAGAAAGAACAAAGAAAGAAAAAGAAAGAGAAAGAAAGAAAGAACGAACAAAGAAAGAAAGAAACAGAAAAGAAAGAAAAAAGAAAAAAGAAAGAAAGAAAAAAAGAAGAAAAAAGAAAAAGAAAAGAAAAAGACAGAAAAAAGAAAGAAAGAACGAAAGACAAAGAAAGAACAAAGAAGAACAAAGAAAGAACAAAGAAGAAAGAAAGAACAAGAAGAAAGAAAGAAAAAGAAGAAAGAAAGAAAGAAAGAAAGAAAGAGAGAACAAAGAAAGAAAGAACGAACAAAGAAAGAAGAACGAACGAAAGAAAGAAAGAACAAAGAAAGAAAGAAAAAGAAGAAAGAAAAGAACAAAGAAAGAAAGAACGAAAAAGAAAGAACAAGAAGAGCAAAGAAAGAAAAGAAAGACAAAGAAAGAAAAAAGAAAGAACAAAGAAAGAAAGAAGACAAAGAAAGAAAGAAAAGAAAGAAAGAAGACAAGAAAGAAAAGAAAAGAAAGAAAGAAAAAAGAAAAGAAAGAAAAGAAAGAACAAAGAAAGAACAAAGAAAGAAAGAGAAGAAAGAAAGAAAAAGAACAAAGAAAGACAAAGAAAGAACAAAGAAGAACAAAAGAAAGAACAAAGAAAGAAGAACAAAGAAAGAAAGAAAGAACAGAGAAAGAAAGAAAGAAAAAAAAGAAAGAAAGAACGAAAGAAAGACAAGAAGAAAGAAAGAAGAAAAAAGAAACAAAGAAAGAACAAAGAAAGAGACAAAGAAAGAAAGAAAGACAAGAAAGAACAAAGAAAGAACAAAGAAAGAACAAAAGAAGAAAGAAAAAAGAAGAACAAAGAAAGAAAAGAAAGAACAAAGAAAAAAGAAAGAACAAAGAAAGAAGAAAGAACAAAAAGAAAGAAAAAAAGAAAGACAAGAAAGAAAGAAGAACAAAGAAAACAAGAAAGAAAAAGAAAGAAAAGAAAGAACAAGAAAGAAAAAGAAAGAACAAAAGAAAGAAACAAAAGAAAGAACAAAGAAAGAACAAAGAAAGAAAAAGAAAGAACAAAGAAAGAAAGAAGAAAAGAAACAAGAGAAAGAAAAGAAAGAAAGAAAGAACAAAGAGAAGAAAGAAAGAAGAAGAAGAAAGAAAGAACAAAGAAAGAAAGAAAGAACAAAGAAAGAACAAAGAAAGAAAAGAAAGAACAAAGAAAGAACAAAAAAGAACAAAGAAAGAACAAAGAAAGACAAGAAAGAAAAAGAAGAAAAGAAAAGAACAAAAGAAAGAACAAGAAAGAAAAGAAAAGAAGACAAGAAAGAAAGAAAGAACAAGAAAGAAAGAAAAAGAAAGAAAGAAAAAGAAAGAAGAAAAAGAAAAGAAAGAAAGAACAAAGAAAGAAAGAAAGAAAAAGAAGAAAGAACAAAGGAAAGAAAAAGAAAGAACAAAGAAAGAAAGACAAAGAAAGAAAGAAAGAAAGAACAAAGAAAGAAAAGAAAGAAAAGAAGAAACGAAAGAAAGAAAGAAAAAAAAACAAAGAAGAAAAGAAGAAGAAAGAAAGAAAAAAGAACAAAGAAAGAAAGAAAGAACAAAGAAAGAAAGAAAGAGAAAGAAAGAAAGAACAAAAAAAAGAAAGAAAGAAAGAAAACAAAGAAAGAAAGAAAAGAACAAAGAAAGAAAGAAAGAAAGAAAAAGAAAGAAAAGAGAAAAAAGAAAGAAAGAAGAACAAAGAAGAAAAGAAAAGAACAAAGAAGAAAAGAAAGAAAGAAAGAACAAAGAAAGAACAAAGAAAGAACAAAGAAAGAACAAAGAAAGAAAAGAAAGAACAAAGAAAACAAAGAAAGAGAAAAGAAAGAAAGAAAGAACAAAGAAAGAAAGAAAGAAAAAGAAAGAAAGAAAGAACAAAAGAAAGAAAGAAGAACAAAGAAGAAGAACAAGAAAGAAAAGAAAGAAAGAAGAACAAAGAAAGAAAGAAAGAAACAAAGAAAGAAAAGAAAGAACAAAGAAAGAAAGAAAGAACAAAGAAAGAAAGAAAAAAAGAAAAAAGAAAAAGAAAGAAAGAAAGAAAAAAAAAGAAAGAAAGAAAGAACAGAAAGAAAGAACAGAGAGAAAAAAAATGAAAGAGGGGAAAGAAAGAACAGAGAGGGAGAGAAAGAAAGGGGAAAGAAAATAACAGAAAGAAAGAGGGGAAACAGAACAGAGAGAAAGAAAGAGGGGAAAAAAAAGAACAGAGAAAGAAAGAAAAGAGAGTGAAAGAAAGGGGAAAGAAAGAACAGAGATAGAAAGAAAGGGGAAAAAAGAACAGAGAGAAAGAAAGGGGAAAAAAGAACAGAGAAAGAAAGAAAAAGAATAGAGGAGAGAAAGAAAGGAAGAACTGAGAGAGAGAGAGAGAGAGAGAGGAGAGAGAGAGAGAGAGAGAGAGAGAGAGAGAAGAGAAGAAAAAAAATGGGAAAGAAAGAACAGAGAGAAAGAAAGTAAGAAAGAACACAGAGAGAGAGAAAGAAAGAGGAAAGAACAGAGATAGAAAGGGGAAAAAGAACAGAGATAGAAAGGGGAAAAAGAACAGAGAGAAAGAAAGAAAAAGAATAGAGGGAGAAAGAAAGGAAGAACAGAGAGAGAGAAAGAAAGATGGGAAAGAAAGAGAACAGAGAGAAAGAAAGTAAGAAAGAACAGAGAGAGAAAGAAAGAGGAAAGAACAGAGAGAAAGAAAAAAAAAAGGATTAGAGAGAGGAAGAAAGAACAGAGAAAGAAAGAACAGAGAGAGAAAGAAACAGAGAAAAAAGTAAAGATTCTATAAAGATACTACAGCAGCCCGGCTCCCATTGTAGTGCCCACCTGAGCCTCCCGATGCAGGACATATCATGATCGGCTCACATGGCCCACATCCCCGATTCCAAGACGATCCCGCTGTCCGCGCTGTCGGAGGACAGAGTGATGGATCTGAAGCATTCCCTGATGTGCTTCCATTGTTCCGTCACAATCTCCTCCCGAAATTACCTCATTTCCTGTCAGCTTCTAGCACGTCACTTACGGTGGAACGTCAATTGAAAATTTTAAAGTGCTCCTCGGGGCTCCGCCGTGTACTCCTGTGTCCACGGGAAAAGTAAGATCCTGGCTGGGGCAGCGGGGCAGACTTTCTCTCAAAATCGGGACTGTCCCGCTGGATCTGGGACGGTTGGGAGGTATGAATGTTCCCACCATACACCTTGTACACGCACGGCTCTGCACACCTCATACACACATGGTTCTGCTTTGTATGCCTTATAGACACACACACACGGTTCCTCTCCGTACACCTCGGGCACACACGGCTCCACTCCGTAAACCTCGTACACACGTGGCTCCGCTACGTACACCTCGCGCACACAAGACTCCGCTCCATACACCTCACGCACGCATGGCTCCCCTCAGTACACACATGGCTCGACTCCGTAAACCTTGTACACACGCAGCCACGCTCTGTACACCTTGTACACACATGGCTCCACTCCATAAACCTTGTACACACGCGGCTCCGCTCCATACACTCGCGGCTCCACTCCGTACACTCACGGCTCAAGCACGGAGCCCTGTGTGTACGAAAGTATATCCATGGCAAGGAATTAACATTCATCTTCTCTCTTCACACAGGTATGAACTGCATTTACTGGAAGCAATCAGCTGAATGATACAATCCCATCTCTGCTATCTGTGTTGCATGCTGCTATATATCCTATTGGTATGAACTGCATTCACTGGAAGCAATCAGCTGAATGATACAATCCCATCTCTGCTATCTGTGTTGCATGCTGCTATATATCCTATTGGTATGAACTGCGTTCATTGGAAGCAATCAGCTGAATGATACAATCCCATCTCTGCTATCTGTGTTGCATGCTGCTATATATCCTATTGGTATGAACTGCATTCACTGGAAGCAATCAGCTGAATGATACAATCCCATCTCTGCTATCTGTGTTGCATGCTGCTATATATCGTATTGGTATGAACTCCATACTTCTAGTTGTTGCCAAGCACTGCTTAACCATCTTGCAACATAGTTTAATGTGCCTGGTAAAACTTTAGTATAATTCATTTTAGCACTGTTTAATACTTACTGCTTCATATCCTGTGATTTGGGCTTCTCTAGATCTTATCAGGTGGAAGGTGCTAAAGCATATAGATGTTGCCAGGTCTAGGCCCTTGATCATTTAACCACCCCCCCGGTGTGCTGGCCCCAGCTGCCAAATTATCCCAAACCAGCTCCCACAATCCCACTCTCCTAACCCTGTAGTGTGGGCTATATATTTAGGAGTAGTCTAAAGGGTATGCCACACTAAACATCGCTAACGGGATCGCTAAAAAACGTCACTATTTAGCGATCCCGTTAGCGATGTTGTTGTGTGCGGCATCTACCAGCGACGAGGCCCCTGCTGTGATCTCGTTCATCACAGCGATCGTTCCGGACCCTATTTTCGTCGCTGGCGCCCCACTGGTAAGTATCTAATCGCTGAGTGTGGCACCTTTTTTAGCGATTTAGCGGTACTTTTGTACCGCTAAAGTCGTTAAGGAGATCGCTAACCGCGATAGCGTCCTAACGACATCGCTAAAATAGGTAGCTACTAGCGATATAGAAACAATCCCGCTAGCGATCTCATTAGTATGCGACGCTAACGAGATCGCTAGCGGGATTGTGTAGTGTGGCAGTACCTTAAGGGGTGCACGCATGTGTGGGGTGCACGCATCACAGAAAGCTAAGCATCATATAAGACAAGCATCGTGTAAACGGCAGTTATCCATAGCAGTTAATCAGGGCAGGAATCAGGTAGCCCACACTTTGCTTTCTTTTTAATTATGAAAAACAAAATTTGATCAAAATTATGTTTACCAAATACCCTTATTATTATTATTACAACCTCATGCATGTTTTGCAATATATTTTTTATTTTATGTTAGGATATTTGTTTCTTGTTTTTTTGTTTTCTTTTTAATTATGTACATTACCTCTATCCTCCTGTGTTCCCTTGCCATCCACATTCACCACCCCATCCCCCCTCCATCACAACTCATACACATCAGCCCCTCTATACTTCCCTCTCCCATGTATAGTTCCCATGCACTCCTCACCTTCCTGAGAAACCTCAGCCCATCTTGCCCAAACACATCACAGAAAAAACCTACTTACAACTCCAACAACTACCTGCTCTTTATCTTCCTACTCCTTCTGATTTCAGGGGACATCTCCCCCAACCCTGGTCCACCATCCCCCAACCTCAATCCCTACCCTACCTCATATCGAAACCATAATAATCTTATTAATATTACTTGCACTCCCTCATCTCCTTCGTTTAATTGTGCCCTCTGGAATCCACGGTCTGCATGCAACAAGCTAACCTTCCTGCACAACTACTTTCTGAACAACTCTCTTCATCTGTTGGCCCTCACTGAAACCTGGATTCAGGATTCTGACACGGTCTCCCCTGCTGCCATTTCCTATGGTGGCTTACAGTTCTCCCATTCCCCGAGACCCGCAAACAGACATGGTGGTGGAGCCGGCATACTCCTATCCCCACAATGCACTTTCCAGGTCATCCCCCCAATTCCATCACTCTCATTCCCTTCTTTTGAGATCCACACCATCAGGCTCTTTAGTCCCCTCTCCCTCAGAGTAGCGGTCATATATCGGCCCCCAGGCTCGCCCACCCAGTTCCTTGACCACTTCTCTGCCTGGCTGCCGCACTTCATGTCCTCAGAACTACCAACCCTTATCCTTGGAGACTTCAACATCCCCATTAACAGCCCTACTTCCACATCTGCATCTCACCTTCTATCACTAACCTCTTCTCTAGGCCTCTCACAGCTTTCAACCTCTGAGACACACAAGGATGGTAACACCCTTGACCTGGTCTTTGTCCGCCTCTGTTCAATCTCCCACCTAAATAACTCACCGCTTCCACTCTGACCACAACATTCTCTCCTTCACCCTCACAAATCCTCGACCACCCCAGTGCACTCTTACCTACCACACATTCAGAAATCTACAAGCCATTAACCCTCAGACACTTTCAGACTCCCTACACTCATCGCTGTCCCCAATCTCCTCTTTTTCTTGTCCTAATCTGGCTGTTCATCACTACAATGACACTCTTAGAAGCACCCTTGACCAAGTAGCGCCGCTCACCCTCAGAACTTCCAAACACACAGTAAAACAGCCCTGGCTCACATTGCAAACTCAACTTCTTCAGCGATGCTCTAGGAGTGCTGAACGCCTTTGGAGAAAAACCCGCACACCAGAAGACTTCATCCACTTTAAATTCATGTTAAGAACTTATAATGCTGCCCTTCACATCGCCAAACAGACCTACTTCACCACCCTGATCTCCTCACTAGCCAACAACCCCAAGAAACTTTTTGACACTTTTCACTCCCTCCTCAGGCCAAAAGCACAAGCCCCTATCACAGACATTTGTGCTGACGACATGGCCTCCCATTTTATAGAAAAAATAGATACTATCAGTCAGGAAATCTGCTCTCAACCACCAAGGGCTGTGACTCCCATCCCTCCCTGCAGTTCCCCTGGCTCACTTTCCACATTTGATCCCATCACAGAAGAAGAAGTCTCCAGACTCCTCTCTTCCTCTCGTCCGACTACATGCACTACCGACCCCATTCCCTCACATCTCCTCCAGTTGTCAAAACTCACCTAACTAAAATCTTTAATCTCTCACTCTCCTCTGGCATTTTCCCATCCGCCTTCAAACACTCCATCATTACTCCACTACTAAAGAAACCCGCTCTCGACCCTTCCTGCACAAACAACTACAGACCGGTCTCCAATCTCCCCTTCATCTCTAAACTTTTGGAGCGCCTAGTCTACTCCCGCCTCACCCGTTACCTCTCCACTCACTCCCTCCTAGACCCTTCACAGTCCGGCTTCCGCCCCCTACATTCTACCGAAACTGCACTCATCAGTGACCAATGACCTTCTTACAGCAAAACGTAACGGTGACCACTCTTTGCTCATTCTTCTCGACCTTTCTGCAGCTTTCGACACGGTTGACCACCGTCTCCTACTGTCTAGGCTCCACTCACTAGGTATTAAGGACACTGTTCTCTCCTGGTTCTCCTCCTATCTGTCTGACCGCTCCTTCAGTGTTTCGTTCTCTGGCTCCACGTCATCTTCTCTTCCTCTCACTGTTGGTGTACCCCAGGGCTCAGTCCTTGGCCCCCTTCTCTTCTCTCTCTACACAGCCCCAATTGGACAGACCATCAGCAGATTTGGCTTTCAGTACCATCTTTATGCTGATGACACACAACTATACACGTCATACCCCAACCTTACCCCCGCTGTACTACAGAACGCCACCGACTGTCTGTCCGCAGTCTCCAATATCATGTCTGCTCTCTATCTGAAACTCAACCTCTCCAAAACTGAACTTCTTCTGCTCCCTCCGTCTACTAACCTCCCTAAATTTGACATATCCCTCTCCGTGGGCGGCACCATAATAACACCCCGGCAGCAGGCTCGCTGTCTGGGTGTTATGTTTGACACCAATCTCTCCTTCACCTCCCATATACAATCTCTTGCCCGCTCTTGCCGCCTACACCTAAAGAACATCTCTAGAATCCGCCCTTTTCTCACCATGGAAACAAAAACCCTCACTGTAGCATTGACCCACTCCCGCCTGGACTACTACAATTCTCTATTACTTGGCCTCCCCATTACTCGACTATCCCCTCTCCAGTCCATCCTTAATGCAGCAGCCAGGGTAATCCATCTGGCTAATCGGTACTCGGACGCGTCCGCTCTTCGCCAGTCCTTACACTGGCTGCCCATTCATTATAGGATCCAATTCAAAGTTCTCACCCACAAAGCTCTCCACAGTGCAGCACCCCCCTACATCTCCTCCCTCATTTCTATTTATCGGCCTAACCGACTGCTGCGCTCTGCAAACGACTTTTGACTAACCTCTGCACTAATCCGTACCTCCCACTCCCGACTCCAAGACTACTCCCGCGCTGCGCCAATCCTCTGGAATGCTCTACCCCAAGGAATTAGGACTATCCACAATTCGCATGGTTTCAGGCGCTCCCTCAAAACACATTTGTTCAGAGCGGCCTATCACATTCACTAATCAAAGTCATTCTATGTATTCTGTGCAAGTGTGTGTAGCCCATTCACTATCTCCATCCATCCCTCACTCCCTCAAGATGGCTGGACCAACATTGTAAATGCACCATTGTATATAAACACCTGTACTTTGTATCTCCCCCACCTCATTGTAGATTGTAAGCTCTCACCAGCAGGGGCGGCTTATTTTGCTTTAATTATTGTATTGTTAACGTTGTTACTTATGACTTGTGTTCTGAAACTGTTAAGCTGTAAAGCGCTGCGGAATATGATGGCGCTATATAAATAAAGATTATTATTATTATTAAGTATACGGAGCTGAGCAGCTCAGCTCCGTACACACAGGGCTCCCTTTCATACGCCCCGTACACAGGGCACCGCTCCGTACACCTCGTACACACACGGCTCCGCTCCGTACACCTCGTACACACACGGCTCCGCTCCCAGGGTGGATTGATTTAAATCACGCCGATTTAAATCAACGATTTAAATCATGATTTAAATCAAATGATTTTTTTCTATTTAAATCAGATCGATTTAAATCGTGATTTTAATCATGATTTAAATCACTGATTTAAATCAAAAGATTTTTTTAATATAAATCACGATTAAAATCTAAAACTTTCAATCATTGTTCAATTAACTCCACACTTCTAGCTTGGTTTCACTTTCTGTAGCTTGGTTTCAGTTTCTTTTTCCATTCAGTTGACATGCCCAAACTTGTTGGATAGTCAGTCAGCAGTACTTGGCTGTAGTAACAATCAAACTTCAGAAGTGATCTGCGTGAGCCATGGCAGGTCGTAAGAGAGACCTTATTTGGGTTCATTTTGTTGAGATGCCAGCAGAGCTTGGAAAGAAAGGTGGGAGAGCAAAGTGCAAATACTGTCAAAAGGATATCCAAGGACTTGTTTGCCGTTTGAAATCACATTATGAAAACTGCAACCAGAAGGGAAATGAAGATGTTGATAGTGATACAACTAATGTCAATGAACCCCACAGCTTCTTATGCACCAGGACCCTAGCACTAGTGGTAAGTCTGGCAATTACAACCTATTTTAACAGACGTTTTACTGGGATGGTTAAAGTCTATGAAAAGAAAAATTTCTAGCACTAGTTCTGGAGTATAGAATTTAAATTTATGTTAAGGCAATATTTCACAGAAGATTAACGTTAAGTAAAAATAAGAGTATGTATACGCCTATTTTTTTTTTTATTGTAGGCTACAATTCACTTTTGAAGTCTGCCAAATTGACCATTTTTAAAAAAAAACATTTTTAAAACTTTTGTGACATAATTTTTTTCAGTTGCTCTGATATTACTAGTATTACAGCAACTTCACCGGAAACTTGAGTAGCATAACTTTTGAGACAGCCCTTATAGGACGAGGACCATTACATTGTTCAAAAAGTTTGTTTCAAAATATTTTCGTTATATTTCTTCAAATACGCAGTCGAATTATATTTTTAATTACTGTGCTTTCAGGGTCAAAAATGGCTTGTGCTGCACGTGACAATCAATATCTGGGTACAACTTCAACAAAGCAGCCCAACAAAAAACTTTGCGTGTAAAGTGTAGAAAAATTCCTCTTAAAGACTACGACGAGCCAGAAAGAACATTTTGATGAATTAATTGCTAAATTCATATTTGCAACCAATTCTTCTTTCCGACTAGTTGAACACCCATTGTTTGTACAAATGATCGAAGGAATAAGACCAGGCTACAAACCACCAAGTAGATTTGATATCTCAGGAAAACATCTTCAGGCTGTATACGACAAAGAAAGAGCGGCTTGTACAAAATATTTGAAAGACAAAGTTGTTCAATTCTGATTGTTTAATAGTGCAAATAAAAATTATTAGGTTTCATAATCATCAACTGTTATAATATTTTTATTTGTGTAAAATAATTTGATTTGCAAAAAGACAAAGTTTTGCTTGTGTACAACTTGATTAAAAAATCCTATTTAAATCAAAAAAATCCGATTTAAATCAAAAAAATCCGATTTAAATAAAAAAAAATCCGATTTTTTTGATTTTTTTTAAAAAATCATGATTTTTATCCACCCTGTCCGCTCCGTACACCTCGTACACACACGGCTCCGCTCCGTACACCTCGTAACACACACGGCTCCGCTCCGTACACCCCATACACACACGGCTCCGCTCACCTCGTAAACACACGGCTCCGCTCCGTACACCTTGCACACACACGGCTCCGCTGCGTACACCTCGCACACACGGCTCCGCTCCGTACACACGGTTCCGCTCCGTATACCTCGTACACACGGCTCCGCTCTGTACACCTTGCACACACACGGCTCTGCTACATCCACCCTGTAAACCCCTCCTGACCACACACAAACTTACCCTCATCCAGCACCATGACAACCAGCGCACCAGAGACTTGCACACACCGATGACCTGACCATGTGACAACTCCTCCCCTCCTGTGACCTCATCACAGGTCCTGTGCGCACAGAAGAGGACAGCATAGCAACGTCATTGCTGGCTGTGAGAAGCTGAGGTGGAGAGCTGGGAGGGCGAGGATTTGGTGCATGGGGGGCGTGGCGGCTTATCTCACTGCGGGAAACAGAGTCCCGGAAGGGTCAGAATCGGGACTGTCCCGCTCAATCCGGGACGGTTGGGAGGTATGTACACATATTCAGAATTCCTGACATTAATCTTCTGCCACATACTACGACCTCTGAGGGTATGTGCCTACGGTCAGAAGGCGCTGCGGGTTGGGCGCTGTGTTGTGAATGTGTTAGAAATGAATTCTGAGCGGGAGCTCCCTCTGGTGGTTACCAACAGTACTGAACCATTCAATGAAGATTGTGAAGATTGGCGATCAGGAGTTACAGACTGGTCTTATAAAAGGGAGGTTCCCTCCCATCAGGGTTGCCGGTGATCAATTGTTCTTGTCTCAACTTTGGATCCTGGTTCACTTGGAGGCTTGCTGTGTTTTGCCTGCATCTTCTGCTAACAGATAAGATTATTTCTGCTTGTATTTTTGTGCTTGCTTTTTGCATTGTTTCCTGCACTCTTGTGGAGGTCAGCCAGGTCCCCTCCGGGGGCTTTAGCTCCTCTCAGTTTGTCTGAGCCTCTGTTATTTGTTCATTTGCCTTTTCCAGTTTTTTCAGTGGCTGCGGCTTAGTTTTGTTACACCAGAGAACTAATTTAGGTGGTAGAGGTCGTGTGATCTCAGGTGTTTTTGTAATTAGTAGAGTTGGTACTTTTTAGGGTGTTTTGGGATTGCAGTAAGTGTCCTTCCTATCCTTTTCTTTCTAGGAAGATTGGGCCCCAACGTTTGCTCATACTATTTTCTGTCTGTGTCTGTATTTCCTCTTGTCTAACCGCCATTATATGTTTGGGGGCTTCCTATGTTCTTTGGGGATCTGCTCCGGGGCAGATAGTTTTCCTCTTTCTATCTTTAGGTGTAGTTAGCTTCTCAGGCTGTGACGAGGCGTCTAGGACCAACGTAGGTATGCTCCACGGCTGCCTTTAGTTGTGGTGGTTAGTCAGGGTACCGCAATCCAGTAGATTCCAACCTCTCTGGTGTATTGCCGCTTTTGCCTGCTCTCCTCAGCTACCAAAACATAACAGTATCACCGGCCCAAACTGAAAATTATATGGTACTCACAGAAGGGAAAAATAGTGTGAAAAAAAAAAAAAAAAAAAAAAAAGGGATTGTCAGAGATTTTTTTTCCCTCTGTTTCTCTGAGTGCTGAGGAGGATTTTTTTTCTCTCTCAATGGAGCTTGCACAGTTGTCTGGCCGTGTGGATCAGCTTGCCACTGAAGTTCGGAGTATTGCTACCTATCTTGCAGGGTTGCCTGTTGTGGAACCTAGGATCCCCATGCCAGATTTGTTTTTAGGGGATCGAGCTAAATTTCTGAATTTCAAAAATAACCAAGTTGTTTTTTGCCTTAAAATCTAAGTCCTCAGGGAACGCAGCGCAGCAGGTTCAAATTGTCATCTCTCTCCTGCGCGGCGATCCTCAGGATTGGGCTTTTTCCCTGACACCTGGGACCCTGTTTTGAGTAATGTCGATGCATTTTTTCTGGCTCTGGGGTTATTGTACGATGAACCTAATGTCACTGATCAAGCTGAAAAAACCTTGTTGGCATTAAATCAGGGGCTTGAGGACGCTGACTTATACTGTCAGAAATTACGTAAGTGGGCAGTCCTGACCAAATGGAATGATGATGCTTTGGCAGCCCTTTTTCGGAAGGGTCTGTCAGAGAATGTAAAAGATGTTATGGTGGGTTTCCCTGCTCCCTCTGGTCTCAATGATTCTATGTCATTAGCGATTCAAATTGACAGACGTTTACGTGAGCATAGAGGTATGCGTGGAATAGTGTTGCCTTGTGAACCAGCTTCTGAACCCATGCAGTGTGATAGAGTGGATTCTGGGGCACAGCGTGATGAGTTTCGAAAACGCAATGGGTTATGCTTCTACTGTGGTGACGCCTCTCATGCTATTTCAGTCTGCCCTAAGCGGGGAAGACGATTTGCACGCTCAGTTGTCTTGGGTAGTGTTCAGACTAAATTTCTGTTGACTGTTACCCTGATTTGCTCCCTGTCCACATTTTCTGCTCAGGCTTTTGTTGATTCGGGAGCAGCTATTAACCTGATGGATTTTGATTTTGCTAAACGTTGTGGGTTTCCCTTGATACCCCTACGGAAGTCTATTCCCCTACTGGGGATTGATTCTACCCCTTTGGCTGAGAATAAACCCCAGTTCTCTACTCAGGTGATAATGAGGGTTGAACCTGATCATCAGGAGAGTTGCAACTTTTTGGTGCTGTATAATCTGCATGGCATTATTGTACTAGGTATCCCTTGGTTACAGTCTCATAATCCTGTTTTGGATTGGAAATCTGTGTCTGTAATCAGTTGGGGCTGCCAATGTGTTAATGCCAACACTCCTGTTTTTTCTGCCTCTCCCAGGCTCAGGATGTTCCTGACTTTTTGACTGATTTTTCTGATGTGTTTAGCGAAAGTAAATCTGCATCCTTGCCCCCCCATAGGAGCTATGACTGCGCTATTGAATTAGTGCCTGGTAGTAAATTCCCTAAAGGTCGCCTTTTTAACCTGTCTGTACCTGAACATGACGCTATGCGGTCTTATATCAAGGAGTCATTGGAGAAGGGTCATATCAGACCATCCTCTTCACCCTTGGGTGCTGGTTTTTTCTTTGTGGCCAAAAAGGATGGTTCATTAAGGCCGTGTATTGATTATCGTCTCTTGAACAATATCACTGTGAAATATCAATATCCGTTACCCTTGATTTCTGACCTGTTTTCCAAGGTGAAAAGTGCTACTTGGTTTACCAAGCTTGACCTCTAGGGGGCGTATATCCTTATTCGCATTAAGCACGGGGATGAATGGAAGACGGCATTCAATACCCCAGAGGGGCATTTTGAGTACCTAGTGATGCCCTTTGGACTCACTAATGCTCCTTCTGTCTTCCAGTCCTTCATGAATGACATTTTCAGGGATTTTGTGGATAAATTTCTGATTGTTTATTTGGATGATATCTTGATTTTTTCCAATGACTGGGACTCTCATGTGAAACATGTTCGGACTGTGTTCCAGATTTTGAGAGAGAATGCTTCGTATGTGAAGGGATCAAAGTGTCTTTTTGGCGTACAGAGGATCTCATTTATGGGATTCATTTTGTCCCCATCTGTTATTGAAATGGACCCGGTCAAGGTTCAGGCCATCTGTGATTGGGTCCAACCTACTTCATTAAAGGCTCTTCAGAGATTCTTGGGTTTTGCCAATTTTTATCGTAAATTTATTGGTAATTTCTCTGTTATTGTTAAACCATTGACTGATTTGACCAAAAAGGGTTCTGATGTGGTGAATTGGCCTCCTGAGGCAGTCTCTGCGTTTCAGGAACTTAAGCAGAGATTCACTTCTGCTCCTGTTCTACGGCAGCCTGATGTTTCTCTGCCATTTCAGGTGGAGGTTGATGCCTCTGAAATTGGGGCAGGTGCCGTTTTGTCCCAAAGAGATCCAGAGACCTCTAAAAGTAACCCTTGTGCCTTTTTCTCTCGAAAATTTTCTCCAACTGAACGTAATTATGACGTGGGTAATCGGGAGTTATTGGCCATGAAGTGGGCTTTTGAAGAGTGGAGACATTGGCTGGAGGGAGCCAAACATCAGGTGGTGGTCCTCACGGACCATAAGAATCTGGTTTATCTGGAATCAGCCAAGCGACTTAATCCTAGACAGGCCAGGTGGGCCTTGTTTTTCACACGTTTTAATTTTGTGGTTTCCTTTCTTCCTGGCACTAAGAATGTTAAGGCGGATGCCCTATCGAGGAGTTTCCTTGCGGACTCTCCTGAGTTATCTGATCCTGCTGTTATTTTGAAAGAGGGTGTAGTTCTTTCCGCCATCTCGCCCAATTTGAGACTGGCTCTGGAAGGGTGTCAGGAGGATAAACCCGAGCACTGCCCTATTGGGAAATTGTTTGTCCCAGACCGGTGGAAAAAGAGTGTGATGTCCGAGATTCATTGTTCCGAGTTGGCCGGTCATACCGGAATTTTTGGTACCAGAGACTTGGTTAGTCGGTCCTTTTGATGGCCTACTTTGTCTCGTGACGTCAGGGAATTTGTGCAGTCCTGCGGGACTTGCTCTCGCTCCAAGCCTTGCTCTCGCTCTAGTGGTTTGTTGATGCCATTGCCTGTGCCCAAGAGACCATGGACCCATATCTCTATGGATTTCATTTCCGACTTCCGTTTCTCAGAGAATGACCGTTAATTGGGTGATTTGTGATAGGTTTTCCAAAATGATACATCTTGTGACATTACCTAAGTTGCCTTCCTCCTCTGAATTGGTGCCTTTGTTCCTTCAGCACGTGGTTCGGTTACACGGCATTCCTGAGAACATTGTGTCGGACAGAGGAGTCCAGTTTGTTTCCAGATTTTGGAGGACTTTTTGTTCTAAACTTGGTGTTCAATTGTCTTTCTCCTCGGCTTTTCATCCTCAGACCAATGGACAAACTGAGAGAACAAACCAGACATTGGAGACTTATCTGAGATGCTTTGTGTCTGCTGATCAGGATGACTGGGTTTCTTTTTTGCCTTTGGCTGAGTTTGCTCTTAATAATAGGGCTAGCTCTGCCACTTTGATGTCTCCATTTTTCAGCAATTTTGGGTTTCACCCTCGATTTTCTTCGGGACAGACGGAGGCTTCTGTCTGTCCGGGTGTTGACTCTGTTGTGGAGCGTATGCAGCAGATTTGGGACCAGGTAGTGGAGAGGTTGTCCCTCTCTCAGGAAAGGGCCCAGCGGTTTGCCAACTGGCATAGGACTGATGGTCCTCGGTTTGAAGTGGGGGACTTGGTCTGGTTGTCCTCAAGAAATATCCCTATGAGAGTTGCATCTCCTAAGTTCAAGCCTAGATTCATTGGACCTTATAAGACCATGGAGATTCTTAATCCTGTTTCCTTTCGTTTACTTCTTCCAGGGACATTTAAGATCCATAACGTGTTCCACAAGTCCTTATTGAAGAGGTTTGTCGAGCCAGTGGTTCCTATGGCTGCGCCTCCTGACCCTGTTTTGGTTGAGGGCAATCTGGAGTATGTGGTTGAGAAAATATTGGATTCTCGTTTTTCTAGACGGGAACTCCAGTATTTGGTTAAGTGGAGAGGTTATGGTCAGGAGGACAATTCTTGGGTGTTTGCTTCGGACATCCATGCTTGGAGACTGATCCGTGCGTATCACAGAGCTCATTCTGACCGACCTGGTTGCCCAAGTGAGGGTTCGGTGACCCCTCCTCAAGGGGGGGGGGGGGTGGTGTTGTGAATGTGTTAGAAATGAATTCTGAGCGGGAGCTCCCTCTGGTGATTACAAACAGTACTGAACCATTCAATGAAGATTGTGAAGATTGGCGATCAGGAGTTACAGACTGGTCTTCTATAAGGGAGGTTCCCTCCCATCAGGGTTGCTGGTGATCAATTGTTCTTGTCTCAACTTTGGATCCTGGTTCACTTGGAGGCTTGCTGTGTTTTGCCTGCATCTTCTGCTAACAGATAAGATTATTTCTGCTTGTATTTTTGTGCTTGCTTTTTGCATTGTTTCCTGCACTCTTGTGGAGGTCAGCCAGGTCCCCTCCGGGGGCTTGTGCTCCTCTCAGTTTGTCTGAGCCTCTGTTATTTGTTCATTTGCCTTTTCCAGTTTTTTCAGTGGCTGCGGCTTAGTTTTGTTACACCAGAGAACTAATTTAGGTGGTAGAGGTCGTGTGATCTCAGGTGTTTTTGTAATTAGTAGAGTTGGTACTTTTTAGGGTTTTTTGGGATTGCAGTAAGTGTCCTTCCTATCCTTTTCTTTCTAGGAAGATTGGGCCCCAACGTTTGCTCATACTATTTTCTGTGTGTCTGTCTGTGTCTGTATTTCCTCTTGTCTAACCGCCATTACATGTTTGGGGGCTTCCTATGTTCTTTGGGGATCTGCTCCGGGGCAGATAGTTTTCCTCTTTCTATCTTTAGGTGTAGTTAGCTTCTCAGGCTGTGACGAGGCGTCTAGGACCAACGTAGGTACGCTCCACGGCTGCCTTTAGTTGTGGTGGTTAGTCAGGGTACTGCAATCCAGTAGATTCCAACCTCTCTGGTGTATTGCCGTTTTTGCCTGCTCTCCTCAGCTACCAAAACATAACAGTGCTGTATACTGTCACATCATCCAGCCCGCAGAGTCTGGCTGTTACAGCACAGTGGATGGGATTTCTGTTCTGTCTCCACAGAAGGTGAGTGGAGGTTTAGCTGATTGATGTGGGCGGTGAGAATCCTTCCTCCGTCCTCCTAGATGAGGAGCAGACAGGGCCATTTCCACACTCAGCGTCTGCAGGCTTCTATGTAGAACCTCAGCGTTGGTACAATGCAGATCTGGGTTTATTTACAGCCTGGATACAGCACAAGACTTGTGGGTGCAATGCAGTCACTTTCTCTGGAGTCGCTGGACAGGCTGCAGATGTTATTGTTGGTTGTTCAGAAATTGATGCTTTCACAAATCCAGGAAATGAGTGGCTTTTCTCACAGCACGATTAAAAGAAGATGGCTGCTGAGAGGAAGTGACCAATGAACTGCAGGGAAGACACAGTCATATGAATGCTACATTAGAATGACATATCACATGAGTAACAAATGAGAGAGAGAGAGAGAGAGAGAGAGAGAGAGAGAGAGAGAGAGACAATAGTTTTCTATGGAGGCGACGGATTTGCAGGCGGATTCCATCAAAAACGGATGCCAGCCATTATACAAAATGAAGGTTGCGGCGGATCCGCTGTTGTCCGCCATTTTGGCGGACAAAAAAAATGTTGCATTGGACGTTTTTTTGTAATGACGGACGCCAATTTTTTGGCGGATCCGTCAAAAAACGGACATAACGGACGACCATCCGTCAAAACCCTTCACTAATGCAAGTTAATGGGAAAAAAACGGATCCTCCAAAAAAAAAAAAAGGCGGATCCGTTTTTTTCACATTTTGACGGATTTTGACTGACGTCGCACGACTTAAGTGTGAAAGAGGCCGAAGCAAGACTGCACTGTAAAATATACAAACTGAACGGCTGAATATAATTATATCTGGGGAACAGCACAGCGGCTCACGCATGGAGACAGACCTGTGTCGCGTCTCTCCAGACCGCAGCATGCCTTTTTCTCTTAGAGACGCCCGCGGCTCACCCATGGACATAGACCTGTGTCGCGTCTCTCCGGACCGCAGCATGCCTATTTCTCTTACAGAGACGCCCGCGGCTCACCCACGGAGACAGACCTGTGTCGCGCCTCTCCAGACCACAGTGTGGAGCCCAGCTGCGTCTGGATTCATATCTCCAAGAAGGGTGCGCAGAAGGAATTCACCACTAGAGGTCTCAATATACATGCACACACCTTCACCCATCCCTAAGTCCACCAGAGGGAGCTCCGATAGTCATATAAAAGGAGGGTGAAGACAGGAAGAGAGTTTAGATTTGAGACTGCAGTTCAGTCAGCTCAGATTTGAGAGACTGCAGTTCAGTCAGCTCAGATTTGAGGGACTGCAGTTCAGTCAGCTCAGATTTGAGGGACTGCAGTTCAGTCAGTCTGCAGAGCAGAGATTAGAGAGACTGCAGAGCAGTTCAGTTCAGCAAAGTGGAGGCTAGTAAAGTGGAGCTGAATCCATTCCAGTCTAGTCAGAGCCAAGACAGGTGAGTAGACTCCAGAGCTTAAGTTGAGAGCCAAGAGCGTGCCGACGCTCAGAGAGCAGCAAAGAGGCATCCCACCAACTGCCAGTGTGTGTAATCGTGTGAGGCCCTGAGTAGGCCGAAGGCGAGTGGAAAGAGAAGTACAAGGAGGCAGAGGAGCCTTAACGGCTCACCTCAACAAGTATTTACCGGACACCGGGGTCAGAGCCTATAGGGATCTCCACGACCTATTAGAACACCGGAGTTCCTGGAGGACTACAAGTCCCAGGAGTACCACAGAGCTGATACGTAGCCGGGCCAGGAGGACGGAGTCCAGCCGTGCACGGCAAACAGGGACTGTGTACTTCAAGAAAGGGTCCAACCACAAGGTCAACCAGGTGCAGGACGGAGACTAAGTTAGGCCTAGCTACATGCAGGCTAGGACTTCATTACTAAAAGGCAAGGAACAGGAGGCCACACACCTACTCAGTGGGAGACTCTGGATGTGCACCCTTCACCCTACAGTGCTCCAAGATGTGCCTGCAACATCTTCAGTAAAGGTACCAAAGTGACTTTGTGTGTGTGTCCTATTTCTGACCCCTAACTGCCGGGTTCCCTTCTGTCCTGCATCCCTCCCATCTATCTGCCCTGAAGGACTCAGCCTCACCTGTGGGAGGCTTAACACCTACAGCTGCACAACACCAACCCTTCAGTGGATCTGCACTGCAGCGCTGGTCACCCTGACCAGGTACCACAGGTGGTGTCACGAATCCCCATACCAACATTCAATTCCCCTGTAAATATTCCACATTTATGGGTGAGCGCCCAGGGCCATGGACCGAGCTGTGTGGCCGTGACATCCCCTATAGAAGTTACTAGGCTCGGATCCAAGTACCCCACTGCTCTGGGAGGGCAGCTCAGCAGCATGCCTATTTCTCTTCCACAGACGCCCGCGGCTCGCCCATGGAGACAGACCTGTGTCGCGTCTCTCCCGATCGCAGCATGCCCATTTCTCTTACAGAGACGCCCGCGGCTCACCCACTGAGACAGACCTGTGTCGCGCCTCTCCAGACTGCAGCATGCCTATTTCTCTTACAGAGATGCCAGTGTGAGCAAGAGAAATTTCACCCATAGAAGTGTATTGGACGCGATGAATCCGCACGGTTCAGTGATCACAGAGGATTCACCGGCGTTTCAATAGATGACGACACTTTGGAAGCAGCAAACACGTTGTGTTCACAGCGCTGTCACTTCCAGATCGTGGACACCCAGCTTAAAACCCCCAGGACGGGGCCTGCATGTGGACAGTCATGGGGATGGATTCTGCCCGCGGCTCGCCCATGGAGACAGACCTGTGTCGCGTCTCTCCCGACCGCAGCATGCCCATTTCTCTTACAGAGACGCCCGCGGCTCACCCACTGAGACAGACCTGTGTCGCGCCTCTCCAGACTGCAGCATGCCTATTTCTCTTACAGAGATGCCAGTGTGAGCAAGAGAAATTTCACCCATAGAAGTGTATTGGACGCGGTGAATCCGCACGGTTCAATGATCACAGAGGATTCACCTGCGTTCAATAGATGACGACACTTTGGAAGCAGCAAACACACGTTGTGTTCAAAGCGCTGCCACTTCCAGATCGTGGACACCCGGCTTAAAACCCCCAGGACGGGGCCTGCATGTGGACAGTCATGGGGATGGATTCTGCCCGCGGCTCGCCCATGGAGACAGACCTGTGTCGCGTCTCTCCCGACCGCAGCATGCCCATTTCTCTTACAGAGACGCCCGCGGCTCACCCACTGAGACAGACCTGTGTCGCGCCTCTCCAGACTGCAGCATGCCTATTTCTCTTACAGAGACGCCCGCGGCTCACCCACTGAGACAGACCTGTGTCGCGTCTCCCCAGACCGCAGCATGCCTATTTCTCTTACAGAGACGCCCGCGTCTCGCCCATGGAGACAGACCTGTGTCGCGTCTCTCCAGACCGCAGCATGCCTATTTCTCTTACAGAGACGCCTGCGGCTCACCCAAGGAGACAGACCTGTCGCGCCTCTCCAGACCGCAGCTTGCCTATTTCTCCTACAGAGACGCCCGCGGCTCACCCATGGAGACAGACCTGTGTCACGCCTCTCCAGACCGCAGCATGCCTATTTCTCTTCCACAGACTCCCGCAGCTCACCCACGGAGACAGACCTGTGTCGCACCTCTCCAGACCGCAGCATGCCTATTTCTCTTCCACAGACGCACGTGGCTCACCCATGGAGACAGACCTGTGTTGCGCCTCTCCAGACCGCAGCATGCCCATTTCTCTTAGAGACGCCCGCGGCTCACCCACTGAGACAGACCTGTGTCGCGCCTCTCCAGACTGTAGCATGCCTATTTCTCTTACAGAGAAGCCCGCGGCTCACCCACTGAGACAGTCCTGTGTCGCGCCTCTCCAGACTGCAGCATGCCTATTTCTCCTACACAGACGCCCGCGGCTCACCCATGGAGACAGACCTGTGTCGCGTCTCACCTGACCGCAGCATGCCTATTTCTCTTACAAAGACGCCCGCGGCTCACCCAAGGAGACAGACCTGTCACGCCTCTCCAGACCGCAGCTTGCCTATTTCTCTTACAGAGACGCCCGCGGGTCATCCAAGGAGACAGACCTGTGTCGCGTCTCTCCAGACCACACCATGCCTATTTCTCTTACAGAGACGCCCGCGGCTCACCCACGGAGACAGACCTGTGTCGCGCCTCTCCAGACCGCAGCATGCCTATTTCTCTTCCACAGACTTCCGCAGCTCACCTACAGAGACAGACCTGTGTCGGGCCTCTCCAGACCGCAGCATGTCTATTTCTCTTACAGAGATGCCCGCGGCTCACCCATGGAGACAGACCTGTGTCGCACCTCTCCAGACCGCAGCATGCCTATTTTCTCTTACAGAGACGCCCGCGGCTCACTCACAGAGACAGACCTGTGTCGCGTCTCTCCAGACCGCAGCATGCCTATTTCTCTTACAGAGATGCCAGTGTGAGCAAGAGAAATTTCACCAATAGAAGTGTATTGGACGCGGTGAATCCGCACGGTTAAGTGATCACAGAGGATTCACCTGCGTTCAATAGATGACGACACTTTGGAAGCAGCAAACACACGTTGTGTTCAAAGCGCTGCCACTTCCAGATCGTGGACACCCGGCTTAAAATCCCCAGGACGGGGCCTGCATGTGGACAGTCATGGGGATGGATTCTGCCTCAGGGTAGGAGCGCTGTGATGGAACAGGCCTGTGACGGGGACATCTTCCACATCTAGAGCAGCGTTTCCCAACCTCCAGTCATTGCGGCCCCCAACACATTATGTTTTTGGAATCTCCTTAGGATTTTACAGGGGACAGAACCTGCGGCCATTTCTGATGCCTTAATAATTCCATCACCGGTGCCATACTAAGGAAATCCTGAAAACATGAGGTATTGGCGGCCATAAGGACTGGAGTTTGGAAAATACTGCGCACATAAATAAATAACGAATCGGTCTCATTCTCATCCAGGAGAGTGGGGCGATTTTTTCTCTCTTGTTATCTGTGTGTAATCTGTATGCACTCCTTTCTAACTCAGCAGCCATAAATCTAATACAGGACCATTTTCAGCTTCTTATGTTACAGAATTCTATCTAAAAATCGGATGCTATAGTGACGGTCCGTTTCCAATTTTTTTTTTTCCGCACCCATCCAAATTTGGAGTCAAATTGCAGCAATCTGTGATTTCACGCTGAATACGGCTGAGAAAACAATGCACAGATCTGCCCTGCCCCCTCACGGGATAACATGGGTCCGAGTACAATCCCTTTTTATCGGATTACACTCCTCCGATTTATACGGTCGTGTGAGCGAGGCCTTAGTACGATACAATCACATTTACTTACGCTCTGGTTAGTGATGAGCGAATAGTGAAATATTCGGATTCGGGAAAATCGCCACTAATAATTTCTAATATCCGTGTATTCGTACCGAATAACGAATCCAATGGAAGTCAATGGGAAAGACGAATATTTTTCTGCTGTACCCAACAAACAGTTCTGGGGACCTGAGAAAAAAACTGAAATGGATGGGAAAGAGCTAAAACGCAATGGGAGCAGTATGGAGAAGATGCCGGCATGCCTTTCTGACTCATATGGGATCTGGGAATAATGTTGTCATATTGCGCCGGTTTTACAGATTTATAAGACCTACCAAAGCAAACCTACATTTCTTTTTAAAGGGAATAATGAGAAGAAACATTTTTCCTTCATAATTACATGTATGTAAAAAAAATATTAAAATAAAAAATTATACCTCCCCTTTACCATATGTTAACACAGAGCGTTTTTGCTTTAGTTTTTCCTTTAACATTTGGGAGAGCTCTCACTCCTACATTTGGGAGGTCCCTACCTCATTCCAAATTGTTAGATAGTGGAATGCATATTCCCCATATATACCGAGCTGCTGTGTATACAGTCACTGGTAATCCCCATATTACCTGTACACTGACACTATATACAGAGCTCCTGTGTATAATGCCACTGGTGATCCCTATATTACCTGTACACTGACACTATATACAGAGCTCCTGTGTATAAAGTCACTGGTAATCCCTATATTACCTGTACACTGACACTATATACAGAGCTCCTGTGTATAAAGTCACTGGTAATCCCTATATTACCTGTACACTGACACTATACAGAGCTCCTGTGTATAAAGTCACTGGTAATCCCTATATTACCTGTACACTGACACTATATACAGAGCTCCTGTGTATAAAGTCACTGGTAATCCCTATATTACCTGTACACTGACACTATATACCGAGCTCCTGTGTATAAAGTCACAGATAATCCCTATATTACCTGTACACTGACACTATATACAGAGCCTCTGTGTATAAAGTCAAAGGTAATCCCTTTATTACCTGTACACTGACTATATACAGAGCTCCTGTGTATAATGGCACTTAGTATTGTGTTTTTTTTATTAATGATCAGTATTGTAGTATTCGGTCACTGTCAAGTCACCGTTGAATTCAGTGGCTGGTGTTCCTGCCTCAGCCGCTGGGAGGCGCCGGACTCCTTCGGCTGGTGGTGCCGGTGATAGGAGTGCGGTATCCTCATATGGTTCCGCTCCTTTGACACCGGCCTCTGTCGCTGCGCATCGCCATGTTTCGCCTGTGGGTAATGTTGGCGACAGAGAAGGGGTCCTGCGCAGGCGTCTGGTGGGCGTAGGCTTCGCTCTTCTGTCAGAGGTGAAGTGGTTGGTGTCAGTCATGCATCACCATCTGGCCTGGTTCTGGGGGAGGTCCAGATGAGGTCATCAGACTGAGCCTGTGAGAGGTAGCCATGCCCTTCAAATGCCTTGGAGCCTGGCTTGCAAGCCGCCAGATATAGTCTTGGTTTCCCCAGTGTGCTAGTTTGTTTTGCTATTGTATTTCTGACCTTAGCCTGAATTTCTGACCCTTCTACTGCCTACCGATTTTGTACCTTTGCTTCCCTCCTGGTTTTGACCCTTGGACTTCTGACTGCACATTTGGTCTCACTTTTTATTCCCTTCATAGCGTCCTTCCTACTCCGGTCCACTGCTCTAATAGGCAGCTATCCCTGGGCTTCGCTGTAATTCCAGATCCCTGTATATGGGTAAAGGGTCTCTGGGTGCTGTCTTACCTGCAGTTCAGACCTGCAGTGGGCGGACGTCACAGTCACTATGTGATGGTAATATGTGGTCTGGTCATGGTGTGGCGGTACTTGTCCCTTGTATGTGGTATTATTCGGTCATTTTAAAAAATGTATGTGGCACATTCCCTTAAAGAAAAATAAATTAAAATATACCTAAAAAGAGTATTGTGTATTTAAGAAATGTTTAACAGGTTAGAGTAGAGTAGGGACCTGCTAAAAGAGTCTACTTTGTCATGGTGGCAGCTTAAAAAATCTTTCGGACAAAACAAAAGTTGTTGGCTATGTATGTGATGTTCTATGGGAACCGTTAATGTGTGAATGGTGAGGACATGGTGCAGAAGTGGAGTTTTTACAAGACTAGGTGGAAGGACTGTGGAAGATTCAAGGGGTCGAGGCGGAACTGGGGTGCAGGCGGAGCTGGGGTGGAGCCTGGGTGGAGTCTCATAGACAACAAATTTTGCCAGTCTGGGGCCCTAGAATCACTGATGGCAGCTCTGGGTATGGTACTCATCAGAGAATAGTTCAATAATCCGCCTCAACGCATTTCTCCAACAGCTTCATCAGGAGAATTGATACAGGGATGTTAGTTCATGATGTTCAGCATAGTGAGCCAAACAGCCAGGTGTCCATTTTTAAATACCCCACTTCATCAAAAACCGCTCTCCGGACTAGTAGACGCATTCCCATTCCTAGAGGTGGATTGTCATAGGATATAAAGAATGGAGTCTGTCTACAATAATGTACTGCGCCTGCACTACTTCTCATGTGCTACATGGCCGATAGTGTCCGTCCCTAGTGGGCATGTCCGGAAGTGACGTGATTTATACTGAAAGGCCAGATAAACTGATTGCTGCCGCGCCAGTCGTACCCGTGACTGCACATACCCGTAGTCATGTGTTCCACGCCGGAGCGCAACTAGGATCATTGTCTGTGACTACTCATGCCCGGATGTATGCGTTCCACGCCGGAGCACATCCCGGTCTTCTATCTGCGACTGCGCATGTCCGGAAGCATGCATTCCACGCCGGAGACCATAATGTATTTGGATCGCATTCCACCAATATAGAAAAGTCCCATCTCTGATATCAGCGCAATAGGAGACTAAAAACAAGTATTGCGCATCCTCCCATCATGCAATAGGCATGTAGATCTACTTTATCACTACATAAAATATGGGATGATGGCCCACAGTATATTCCTAAATGGTGAAATGTGACCCCTATTGTATAATTAGAGATACACAAGGATCACCACACTTGTTACTTACTAAATAGTATATGTGGGATATAACTGGTAAGAAATAATTCTGATATAGAAGCTCAGATATCTCGATGAAGTACAATAATATGTGAACCCCGATCCAGGGAACTGAGTAGCAATGGGTAGAGGATAAATTACAAAAATGTAATCCAGAATGGGGCTGTATTCACACAAAGCAGGCAGAGTAAATCTGCTCACTGAGTCTCTTAGGGGCTCGTGAATCCAGTCTAAAAATCCTCTCACTTTCCTATTTGAGGACACATCTATTGTGATCACCTCCTCTCACATTGGGTGTAACCACCTCAGTGATACAAAAGGAGACGTCTCCGGTGTCACCTCCATGTACACTTTTCATATGTCTCACTAATGGGGTGTCCCAGCCATGGCGACTATCACCCAAGTACTCCGCTCTCTCCTTCTAGACTCCCTCTTGGGCGTGCCTACATAATCTAGGGGGCAGGTGCATGTGGCCATATATACAAGTCCTAAGGTTTTACAGTTGGAATAATCCCTGTGTAAACAGGTTTCACCGGTGGAGGAACTCGAGAAGGAATTACATGGTCTCATCTAATTACAACCTTCTCTACATCTAAAGAAACCGCAGGTTCTTCTATCTAGCCAAGTCCCCTTGGGTGCAGGTTTTTATAGAAGCGATGCAGTAAATGGTCCCTAATTGACCGACCCTTTCTGAAAGTTATTTTGGGAGTAGATAGCACAGCACCCCTCAGGTCCGAGTCGGCCACAAGTGTTTTCTGAGGATATTAACCCCTTCGCAACCTTGGGTTTTTCGGCTTTTGACTTTCGCTTTTTTGTTCCACTTCTTCCCAGAGCCATAACTTTTTCATTTTACTGTCAATATGGCCGTGTGATTGCTTGTTTTTTGTGGGTTGAGTTGTTCTTTTGAACAACGTTATTTGTTTGGCCATATAATGTACTGGAAAACTGGAAAAAATCAAAGTGCAGTGCAATTGCAAAAAAGTGCAATCCCACAATCGTTTTTTGTTTTGCTATTTTACCAGGTTCACTAAATGCTTGAATAGACCTGTCATTAGGACTCTCCAGGTCATTTCGAACATTTAGTGAGTATATATGCGATACCCCAATATATGGATGCCACCACTTATAATCTTCCCGAATACTGTAGTTCCCTCCCAACAGCCCAGGAATAGAATAGCATACGAGGGGGCACAGGGGCTCCCCATCACAGTACCCCTAAGATGGTGGAAGTACTTCATGTAAAAAAAAAAAAAAAAAAAAAGACGTTATGAGTAACAGTGAATATTGGAAGATCCTCCATGAAGTCATTATGTCTATTACACTCTATTGATCTCGATTTCAAGAAATGTCTTATTCCTCTGATACAATACACTTTATTGATCCCGGGGGAAATTACAGTATTACAGCAGCAATACAAACAGCAGTACATAAAATATTAGGACACAAATCTTGCACAGGTATACCAACATTACATAATAAATAAAAGTGGGTAGTTCAGGTGTATATGAGTCAATGTTAATTGACATTAGTACACCAGCCATCAGTCATTATTTTCTACCACCCTTAGGAATTATACATCCCATAGCAGTAGGTACAAACGATTTCACCAGCCTCATGTGGAATATTACTGTGCAAATCCTCGAAATCTAGTAAGGCCTGCTCCCCTACATGCATTTATACATGCCCGAAGGTATTTAGGGGAGCAGGCAAAGGTAACAACATTGTCTAGGGGGATTATTCCATCTGTAAAACCTCAGGACTTATTCCAACTGCAAGGTCTCAGGTTGGACTGTGGGAACATTATACTGTGTGTGGGGGATAGCGCTACTGTGGGAACATTATACTGTGTGTGGGGGATGGTGGGACTGTCGAAACATTATACTGTGTGTGGGAGGTATGGCGCTACTGTGGGAACATTATACTGTGTGTGGTGGGATGGTGGTACTGTGGGAACATTATACTGTGTGTGGGAGGTATGGCGCTACTGTGGGAACATTATACTGTGTGTGGTGGGATGGCGCTACTGTGGGAAAATTATACTGTGTGTGGTGGGATGGCGCTACTGTGGGAAAATTATACTATGTGGGGGGGATGGTGGTACTGAGGGAACATTATACTGTGTGTGGGGGGATGGCGCTACTGTGGGAACATTATACCATGTGTGGGGGATGGCACTACTGTGGGAACATATTGTGTGTGGGGGGATGGCGCTACTGTGGGAACATTATACTGAAAGGGGGGATGGTGGTACTGTGGGAACATTATACCATGTGGGGGGGGATGACGGTACTGTGGGAACATTATACTGTGTGGGGGGATGGTGGTACTGTTGGGACATTATACTGTGTGGGGGGATGGTGGTACTGTGGGAACATTATACTGTGTGGGGGATGGCGCTACTGTGGGGACATTACTCTGTGGGGGATGGTGGGACTGTGGGAACATACTGTGTGGTGGGATGGTGGTACTGTGGGAATATTATACTGTGTGTGGGGAGATGGTGGTACTGTGGGAACATTGTACTGTGTGTGGGGAGATGGTGGTACTGTGGGAACATTACACTGTGTGTGGGGGGATGGCGCTACTGTGGGAACATTATACTGTGTGTGGGGGGATGGCGCTACTGTGGGAACATTATACTATGTGTGGGGGATGGTGGTACTGAGGGAACATACTGTGTGTGGGGGATGGCGCTACTGTGGGAACATTATACTATGTGTGGGGGGATGGCGCTACTGTGGGAACATTATATTGTGTGTGGGGGGATGGCGCTACTGTGGGAACATTATACTGAGAGGGGGGATGGTGGTACTGTGGGAACATTATACCGTGTGGGGGGGGATGACGGTACTGTGGGAACATTATACTGTGTACGGGGATGGCGCTACTGTGGGAACACTATACTGTGTGTGGGAAGATTGTTGTACTCTGGGAACATTATACTGTCTGGGTGGATGGCGCTACTGTGGGAATATTATACTGTGTGTGGGGGGATGGTGGTAATTTGGGAACATTATACTGTGTGGGGGGATGGTGGTACTGTGGGAAAATTATACCGTGTGGGGAGGATGACGGTACTGTGGGAACATTATACTTTGTGGGGGGATTGTGGTACTGTTGGAACATTATATTGTGTGGGGGGATGGTGGTACTGTGGGAACATTATACTGTGTGTGGGGGGATGGCAGTACTGTGGGA
Source organism: Oophaga sylvatica (assembly GCA_033576555.1). NCBI lineage: Eukaryota > Metazoa > Chordata > Amphibia > Anura > Dendrobatidae > Oophaga > Oophaga sylvatica. The sequence goes on along the minus strand of JARQOD010001512.1, from coordinate 48,039 downwards.
ATATTATACTGTGTGTGGGGGGATGGCGCTACTGTGGGAACATTATACTGTGTGTGGGGGATGGCGCTACTGTGGGAACATTATACTGTGTGGGGGATGGCGGTACTCTGGGAACATTATACTGTGTGGGGGGATGGTGGTACTGTGGGAACAGTATACTGTGTGGGGGGATGGTGGTACTGTGGGAACATTATACTGCATGTGGGGGATGTTTGTACTCTGGGAACATTATACTGTCTGGGAGGATGTTGGTACTGTGGGAACATTATACTGTTTAGGGGGATGGTGGTAATTTGGGAACATTATACTGTGTGGGGGATGACGGTACTGTAGGAATATTATACTGTGTGGGGGGATGGCGGTACTGTGGAAACATTATACTGTGTGGAGGGATGGTGGTACTGTGGGAACATTATACTGCGTGGAGGAATGGTGGTACTGTGGGAACATTATACTGGTGGGGGAATGGTGGTACTGTGGGAACATTATACTGCGTGGAGGAATGGTGGTACTGTGGGAACATTATACTGTGTGGGGGATGTGGTACTGTGGGAACATTATACTGTGTGGGGGGATGGCTGTACTGTGGTAACATTATACTGTGTGGGGGGATGGTGGTACAGTGGGAACAATATAGTGTGTGTGGGTGGATGGCTGTATATGGGAGCATTATACTGTGTGGGGGGATGGTGGTACTATGGGAACATTATAATGTGTGGGGGATGGTAGTACTGTGGGAATATTATACTGTGTGGGGGGATTGCAGGACTGTGGGAACATTATACTGTGTGGGGGGCATCACAACATACATAAGGGGCATAAATGGGGCATACTGTGGGCAGCCAGAAGAGGGGGCCTGTACTATGGAACATCTCACGCGAGCCGCACTCCACATAGAGAATTAATGGAGCTCCAGCACGCCTCACTGCAGAGTGCACTCACATAAAGAATAATGGGCCAGCATCTACTCAACGGCGAGCCACACTCACATAGAGAATAATGGAGCTCCAGCATACCTCCACCGCAGAGCCACTATCCACATAGAGATAATGGAGCTCAGCATACCTCACCCGCAGAGCCGCACTCCACATAGAGAATATATGGGCTCAGCACGACCTCCTACCGCTGAGCCACATCCACATAGGATAATGGAGCTCAGCACCTACCTCACCCGCGGGCCGCACTCCACATAGAGAATATGGAGCCTCAGCACGACTCACCGCAGAGCACAATCCACTTAGGGAGAATGGAGCTCACACCTAACTCCACCCGCAGAGCGCACTCCACATAGAGAATAATGGAGCTCAGCACCGACCTCCACGCAGAGCCACATCACTGAGAATAATGGAGCCTCCAGACTGACCTCCACCGAGAGCCACACTCACATAGAGAATATGGAGCTCAGACCGACCTCCAACCGTAGGCCACATCACATAGAGAATAATGGAGCCTCCAGCACCTACCTCACCGCAGAGGCCACTCCACATAGGAATATGGAGCTCAGCACTACCTCACCCGCAGAGTCGCACTCCACATAGAGAATAATGGAGCCTCCAGCACTACCTCCACCCGCAGAGCCACATCCACATAGAGAATAATGGAGCCTCCGCACATACCTCCACGCAGAGCCGCACTCCACATAGAGAATAATGGAGCCTCCAGCACCTACCTCCACCCGCAGAGCCACACTCCACATAGAGAAAATGGAGCCTCCAGCATCGACCTCCACCGCAGAGCCACACTCCACATAGAGAATAATGGAGCCTCCAGCACCTACCTCCACCCGCAGAGCCACACTCCACATAGAGAATAATGGAGCCTCCAGCACCGACCTCCACCGCAGAGCCGCACTCCACATAGAGAATAATGGAGCCTCAGCACCGACCTCCACCCGCAGAGCCACACTCCACATAGAGAATAATGGAGCCTCCAGCACCTACCTCCACCCGCAGAGCCGCACTCCACATAGAGAATAATGGAGCCTCCAGCACCGACCTCCACCTGCAGAGCCACACTCCACATAGAGAATAATGGAGCCTCCAGCACCTACCTCCACCCGCAGAGCCACACTCCACATAGAGAATAATGGAGCCTCCAGCACCGACCTCCACCCGCAGAGCCGCACTCCACATAGAGAATAATGGAGCCTCCAGCACCTACCTCCACCCGCAGAGCCGCACTCCACATAGAGAATAATGGAGCCTCCAGCACCGACCTCCACCCGCAGAGCCACACTCCACATAGAGAATAATGGAGCCTCCAGCACCGACCTCCACCCGCACTCCACATAGAGAATAATGGAGCCTCCAGCACCTACCTCCACCCGCAGAGCCACACTCCACATAGAGAATAATGGAGCCTCCAGCACCTACCTCCACCCGCAGAGCCGCACTCCACATAGAGAATAATGGAGCCTCCAGCACCGACCTCCACCCGCAGAGCCACACTCCACATAGAGAATAATGGAGCCTCCAGCACCGACCTCCACCCGCACTCCACATAGAGAATAATGGAGCCTCCAGCACCTACCTCCACCCGCAGAGCCGCACTCCACATAGAGAATAATGGAGCCTCCAGCACCTACCTCCACCCGCAGAGCCGCACTCCACATAGAGAATAATGGAGCCTCCAGCACCGACCTCCACCCGCAGAGCCGCACTCCACATAGAGAATAATGGAGCCTCCAGCACCTACCTCCACCCGCAGAGCCGCACTCCACATAGAGAATAATGGAGCCTCCGGCACCTACCTCCACCCGCAGAGCCACACTCCACATAGAGAATAATGGAATCTCCAGCACCGACCTCCACCCGCAGAGCCACACTCCACATAGAGAATAATGGAGTCTCCAGCACCGACCTCCACCCGCAGAGCCGCACTCCACATAGAGAACAATGGAGCCTCCGACACCGACCTCCACCAGCAGAGCCACACTCCACATAGAGAATAATGGAGCCTCCAGCACCTACCTCCACCCGCAGAGTCGCACTCCACATAGAGAATAATGGAGCCTCCAGCACCGACCTCCACCCGCAGAGCCGCACTCCACATAGAGAATAATGGAGCCTCCAGCACCGACCTCCACCCGCAGAGTCGCACTCCACATAGAGAATAATGGAGCCTCCAGCACCGACCTCCACCCGCAGAGCCGCACTCCACATAGAGAATAATGGAGCCTCCAGCACCGACCTCCACCTGCAGAGCCGCACTCCACATAGAGAATAATGGAGCCTCCAGCACCGACCTCCACCCGCAGAGCCGCACTCCACATAGAGAATAATGGAGCCTCCAGCACCGACCTCCACCCGCAGAGCCGCACTCCACATAGAGAATAATGGACCTCCAGCACCTACCTCCACCCGCAGAGCCGCACTCCACATAGAGAATAATGGAGTCTCCAGCACCGACCTCCACCCGCAGAGCCGCACTCCACATAGAGAACAATGGAGCCTCCGACACCGACCTCCACCAGCAGAGCCACACTCCACATAGAGAATAATGGAGCGTCCACCACCGACCTCCACCCGCAGAGTCGCACTCCACATAGAGAATAATGGAGCCTCCAGCACCGACCTCCACCCGCAGAGCCGCACTCCACATAGAGAATAATGGAGCCTCCAGCACCGACCTCCACCCGCAGAGCCGCACTCCACATAGAGAATAATGGAGCCTCCAGCACCTACCTCCACCCGCAGAGCAGCACTCCACATAGAGAATAATGGAGCCTCCAGCACCTACCTCCACCCGCAGAGCCACACTCCACATAGAGAATAATGGAGCCTCCAGCACCTACCTCCACCCGCAGAGCCGCACTCCACATAGAGAATAATGGAGCCTCCAGCACCTACCTCCACCCGCAGAGCCGCACTCCACATAGAGAATAATGGAGCCTCCAGCACCGACCTCCACCCGCAGAGCCGCACTACACATAGAGAATAATGGAGCCTCCAGCACCTACCTCCACCCGCAGAGCCGCACTCCACATAGAGAATAATGGAGCCTCCAGCACCTACCTCCACCCGCAGATCCGCACTCCACATATAATGGCGGTAAATGCTAGACTGTATAGGCTCCTGCCCGGTGTGACGTCGTTTCCGGGGGCGTGTCATACCAGGAGGGGGCGTGGTCTGCCAAAGCCAGGAAGAGAAGACGCCATTAGACACTGGTTTCTACAGTCTGATGTCGGCGTCTGTTTTCTGCAGGAGGGAGGTCAGAGTCCTCACTGACACATAGGAGGATTTATTAATTAACTGGTTGATGTCTCGCTTAGATTTTTGGTTGAGGGGGGGGACCTGATACTTGGGGCTGTTAGTGGGTTTGAGGGGGTGAATGCACGGCTGTGGGGTCTGTGTGTCCTCTAGGGGTTCAATGCACACTTGTGGGGTCTGTGTGTGCGCCTAGGGGTTCAATGCACGATTGGGGTCTGTGTGTGCTCCTAGGGGTTCAATGCACGATTGTGGGGTCTGTGTGCTCCTAGGGGGTTTACTGCACGGTTGTGGGGTCTGTGTGTCCTCCTAGGGGGGTTCAATGCACGCTTGTGGGGTCTGTGTGCTACTAGGGGTTTACTGCACGCTTGTGAGTTCTGTGTCCTCGTGGGTTTACTGCACGCTTGTGGGGTCTGTGTGTCCTCCTAGGGGTTCAGTGCACGATTGTGGGGTCTGTGTGTGCTCCTAGGGGTTCAATGCACGATTGTGGGGTCTGTGTGCTCCTAGGGGGTTTACTGCACGGTTGTGGGGTCTGTGTGTCCTCCTAGGGGGGTTCAATGCACGATTGTGGGTCTGGGCTCCTAGGGGGTTTACTGCACGGTTGTGGGGTCTGTGTGTCCTCCTAGGGGGTTTACTGCACGCTTGTGGGGTCTGTGTGTCCTAGGGGTTTAATGCACGCTTGTGGGCTCTGTGTGTCCTCCTAGGGGTTCAATGCACGCTTGTGGGGTCTGTGTGTGTCCTCCTAGGGGTTTACTGCACGCTTGTGGGGTCTGTGTGTGCTCCTTGGGGTTTACTGCACGCTTGTGGGGTCTGTGTGTCCTCCTAGGGGTTCAATGCACACTTGTGGGGTCTGTGTGTGCTCCTAGGGGTTCAATGCACGATTGTGGGGTCTGTGTGTGCTCCTAGGGGTTCAATGCACGATTGTGGGGTCTGTGTGATCCTAGGGGGTTATGCATGCTTGTGGGGCCTGATTGTGCCCGGTGGTGTTAATGCATGCTTGTAGGGTCTTGTTGGGCTCAGGGGGGGGGGTTAATGCACGGTTGTGGGGTCTGGTTGGGTCCCGGGGGGGGTTAATGCACGCTTGTGGAGTCTAGTTAGGCTCTCTGGGGGTTAATGCACAGTTTTGGTACTGAGTGGCTTGGGGACTTGATGCTTGGGTGAGGGGGTATTTGGTGGGGGCTTGTGCTCGGGGAGGGCCCGTCTGCATCTGTTGTGACTTGAAAGGGCGGATTGTTTTTGGGGTAGACTCTCGTTTGGTAGTTGTTTATAGTTGTGGTAGAGGTGCCATCTGGTGAGGTTTATGCTTGGGGGAGGTGCTGACTCGTGGGGGTTTATGCTTGGGGGAAGAGGCTTCCGATGGGGGTTTATGCTGGGGGAGCTGGACGTTCGATGGTGCTCATGGTTGGGGGTGGCCGTCTGATGGAGGTTTATGCTGGGGGGAGTGGACGTCCAACGGGGGTTTATGCTGGGGGAGGTGGACATCCGATGGGGGTTTATGCTGGGGGGTGGACATCCAATGAGGGTTTATGCTGGGGGGGTGGACATCCGATGGGGGTTTATGCTGGGGGGAGTGGTTTAACGATGGCGGTTTATGCTGGGGGGAGTGGTTGTCTGATGGGGGTTTATGCTGGGGGGAGTGGTTGTCCGATGGGGGTTTATGCTGGGGGGGAGTGGTTGTCTGATGGGGGTTTATGCTGGGGGGGAGTGGTTGTCTGATGGGGGTTTATGCTGGGGGGGAGTGGTTGTCCGATGGGGGTTTATGCTGGGGGGGAGTGGTTGTCAGATGGGGGTTTATGCTGGGGGGAGTGGTTGTCCGATGGGGGTTTATGCTGGGGGGGAGTGGTTGTCCGATGGGGGTTTATGCTGGGGGGGAGTGGTTGTCCGATGGGGGTTTATGCTGGGGGGGAGTGGTTGTCCGATGGGGGTTTATGCGGGGGGGTGGAGTGGATGTCCGATGAGGATTTATGCTGGGGGTTTATGCTTGGGAAGCGGGGTGGATTGCGTCCAATGGGAGTAATGCTTGGGTGGATGGACATCCGATGGGGGGGTTTATGCTTGGGGATGGGTGGAGGTTTATATGATGGGGATTCACCCCTTGGGAGGGGAAGGGAGCGTCTGGGGATTTACGCTAGGGAGGGAGCGTTGTGATTGCTTTGTTGGGTTTATACTGTGGGGTCCACTGATTAGTGTGAGGTGGAGGTTATGCTGTGTGGCCCTCTGGTTGGTGTGTGGGGGTTTAATGCTTCATTGGGGCACACAAAAAAACATGGGTGTATGCTGCTTATGCTATGCAAAAAAAATGTAGCCCCCCCCCCACACACACACGTAGAGGATGGTACACCACCAACTGGCATGAAGCTAATCTGTTTTAGCTTAGTGTCAGGAGGCCGGCACGGATCTGGACCGCCCAGGCCGGTTTCTACCTTAGGTTTTTTTTTTTTTATTATTAATGATTTCCCTTTTTCTTTTCAGATAGGGCTTTTGAGGGCGACAGAGTGGAATTGTCACTCTGATCTCCCACCTAGAATTCTCACTACCGCATCATCTGTGGTCTACGAGGCAGGGCCCCAACACATCAATAGTGTTTGGGGTCCTGCGAGTTCACGACCAATGCCCTCATCATCTGCAAAAGAGGTAAAAAAAGAAAAACAATATTCCTCACCTTTCTGCAGAGATGCTTTTAATCCATAATCCATTTGTCTCACGATGTGTCTAGCTCTGCTACATCTAAATGGCAAGCTGCATGGAAGCATGATGCGTCCATACAGCCTGTCATCCAGTAGACACTGAGCATTCTGTGCTCAGTGTCTCCCTGTGAACTGCTATTCCCTCTCTGACGGTACCGTGACCGTGAGAAAGTTCTCCTGCTTGCGGTGCTGTCTGACAGGTCCTGCGAGTTCACAGCCAATGAGCTCGCTTTACCTATGTGACGTTGGCACGAGCGAAGTGGGAAATCTTCCCACGGTGCTCGCACTGACATCAGAAAGGTGAAGTGAGTTCATTGGCTGTGAAGTGAGTTCATTGGCTGTGAAGTGAGTTCATTGGCTGTGAACTCGCAGGACCTGCATCACAACCAGGAGAACTTTCTCACGCTCGTGGTGCCCTCAGACAGGGAATTGCAGTTCACAGGGAGACACTGAGCACACGGTTCTCAGTGTCTACTGTATGACAGTCTGCATGGTCGCATCATGTGCAGCCTGCCATCTAGATGTAGCAGAGCTGGACCCTTCCTGGGACAAATGGATTAAAAGCATCTCTGCAGAAAGGTGAGGAATATTGTTTGTCTTTTTTTTTTACCTCTTTTGCAGATGAAGAAGGCATTGGGGGAGTAGGCGAGGTCGTAAGTATGGTTAAATTAAGAATATTAACCCCTCTCTGACATTAGACGTACTATCCCGTCCATAAAACCCGTGCCATTCTGCCCATGGACGGGATAGTACGTCATAGGCGATCAGCTGCGCTCCTGAGGGGAGCGCAGCTAATCGCCGCCGGGTGTCAGCTGATTATCACAGCTGACACCCGTGACTGTGTGTCAGGAGCGGTCACGGACCGCTCCCGGCACATTAACCCCTAGCACACCGCGATCAAACATGATCGCGGTGTACTGGGGGCACAGGGGAGGATCGCGCAGGGTGGGGGCTCCCTGCGCGCCCCCTGAGACCCTCAGACCAGCGCGATGTGATCGCGCTGTTCTGAGGGCTTCCTCCCTCCCAGGACCCGGATCCAAGATGGCGCCGGGGTCCTGGAGGGAGGCGGCTTCCTCAGTGCCTGCTGAGAGCAGGCACTGAGAAGCCTGCAGCTATGCCTGAGCGATCGCTGGTGTGACAGAGTGCTGTGCACACTGTCACACCAGCGATTTGATAAAATACAGTGATGTCCCACCCTGGGACAAAGTAAAAAAGTTAAAAAAAATAAAAATAAACATGTTATAAAAAAAATCCAAAATAAATAAAAAAAAAAAAAATATTCCCAATAAATTCATTTCTTCCTGTAAATAAAAAAAACAAAACAATAAAAGTACACATATTTGGTATCGCCGCGTCCGTAACGACCCCCCCTATAAAACTGTCCCACTAGTTAACCCCTTTAGTGAACCCCTTAAAAAAAAAAAAAAAAAACGAAGCAAAAAATCAATGCTTTATCATCATACCGCCGAACAAAAAGTGGAATAACGCGCGATCAAAAAGACTGATATAAATAAACATGGTACCGCTGAAAACGTCATCTTGTCTCGCAAAAAACGAGCCGCCATACAGCATCATCAGCGAAAAAATAAAAAAGTTATAGCTCGCAGAATAAAGCGATGCAAAAATAATTATTTTTTATATAAAATTGTTTTTATTCTATAAAAGCGCCAAAACATAAAAAAATGATATAAATGAGGTATCGCCATAATCGTACTGACCCGAAGAATAAAACTGCTTTATCAATTTTACCACACGCGGAACAATAAAAACGCCTCCCCAAAAGAAATTCATGAATTGCTGATTTTTGTTCATTCTAACCTCCCAAAAATCGAAATAAAAAGCGATCAAAAAATGTCACCTGCTCAAAAATGGTACAAATAAAAACGTCAACTCGTACCGCAAAAAATAAGACCTCACATGACTCTGTGGGCCAAAATATGCAAAAATTATAGCTCTCAAAATGTGGCGATGCAAAAAACTATTTTTGCAATAAAAAGCGTCTTTTAGCGTGACAGCTGCCAATCATAAAAACCCGCTATAAATAGTAAATCAGACCCCCTTTATCACCCCCTTAGTTAGGGAAAAATAATAAAATTAAAAAAATGTATTTATTTCCATTTTCCCATTAGGGTTAGGGTTGCGGCTAAAGTTAGGGTTAGGGTTGGCGCTAAAGTTAGGGTTAGGGTTGGGATTAGGGGTGTGTTAGGGTTAGGTTTGTGGTTAGGGTTGGGACTAGGGTTAGGGGTGTGTTGGGGTTAGGGTTGGAGTTAGAATTGGGGGGTTTCCGCTGTTTAGGCACATCAGGGGCTCTCCAAATGTGACATGGCGTCTGATCTCAATTCCAGCCAATTCTGCGTTGAAAAAGTCAAACGGTGCTCCTTCACTTCTGAGCTCTGCCATGCGTCCAAACAGTAGTTTATCCCCACATATGGGGTATCAGCGTACTCTGGACCCCAAGAGTTATTGTGCAATTTGTCCTATTCTGTTACCCTTGGGAAAATAAAAAACTGGGGGCGAAAATATCATTTTTGTACAAAAAAAATTATTTTTTTGTTTTACGGCTGTACATTATAAACTTCTGTGAAGCACTTGGAGCTTCATAGCGCTCACCACACTTCTAGATAAGTTCCTTGTGGGGTCTATTTTCCAAAATGGGGTCACTTGTTGGGGATTTCCACTGTTTAGGCGCATCAGGGGCTCTCCAAATGCGACATGACGCCCCCAGACCATTCCATCAAAGTCTGCAATACAAAACGTCACTACTTCCCTTCCGAGCCCCGACGTGTGCCCATACAGTAGTTTTCGCCCACATATTGGGTATCCGTGTACTCAGGACAAATTGGACAACAACTTTTGCGTTCCAATTTCTTCTGTTACCCTTGTGAAAATAAAATATTGGGGGCGAAAAAATCATTTTTGTAAAAAAAAAAAAAAAAAAAAGGATTTTTTATTTTACGGCTGTACGTTATAAACTTTAGTGAAACACCTGGGGGTTCAAAGTTCTCACCACACATCTAGATAAGTTCCTTGAGGGGTCTAGTTTCCAAAATGGTGTCATTTATGGGGGTTTCCACTGTTTAGGCAGATCAGGAGCTCTCCAAACACGACATGGCGTCCTGCCAATTCTGCGTTGAAAAAGTCAGACGGCGCTCCTTCCCTTCCAAACTCTGCCATGCACCCAAACAGTGGTTTACCCCCACATATGGGGTATCAGCGCACTCAGGACAAATTGCACAATAACTTTTGGAGTCTTGTTACCCTTGGAAAAATAAAAATTGGGGTGAAAAGATCATTTTTGTGGAAAAAATATGATTTTTAAATTTTACGGCTCTACGTTATAAACTTGTGTGAAGCACTTGGGGGTTCAAATTGCTCATCAAAAATCTAGATAAGTTCCTTAGGGGGTCTAGTTTCCCAAATGGGGTCATTTGTGGGGGGTTTCCACTGTTTAGGCATATCAGGGGCTCTCCAAATGCAACATGGCATCCAAACTCAATTCCAGCCAATTTTGGTTGGAAAAAGTCAAATGGTGCTCCTTCCATTCCGAGCTCTGCCGTGCGCCCAAACAGTGGTTCCCCCCCACATATGGGGTATCAGCGTACTCAGGACAAATTGTACAACAACTTATGTGGTCCAATTTCTCCTGTTACCCTTGGGAAAATAAAAAATTAGTGACTAAAAGATAATTTTTGTGGGAAAAAAATAGGATTTTTTATTTTCATGCCCGGGCATTATAAACTTGTGTGAAGCACTTGGGGGTTCAAAGTGCTCACCAAAGATCTAGATAAGTTCCTTAGGGGGTCTAGTTTCCAAAATGGGGTCACTTGTGGGGGGTTTCCACTGTTTAGGCTCATCTGGGGCACTGCAAACGGAACATGACCCCCATTAACGTCTGCATTCCAAAACGTTACTACTTCCTTTCCAAGCCCTGCCGTGCGCCCAAACAGTTTCCCCCCCCCACATATGGGGTATCAGCGTACTCAGGACAAATTGGACAACAACTTTTGGGGTCCAATTTCCTTGGGAAAATTCAAAAATTTGGGACTAAAAAATCATTTTTGTGGAAAATTCATTTTTTTTTTTTTTCACACCCAGGCTTTATAAACTTTTGTGAAACACTTGAGGGTTCAAAGTGCTCACAACAGATCTAGATAAGTACCTTAGGGGTCTAGTTTCCAAAATGGTGTCACTTGTGGGGGGTTTCCACTGTTTAGGCGCATCAGGGGCTCTCCAAACGCGACATGGCATCCAATCTAAATTCCAGCCAATTTTAGTTTGAAAAAGTCAAACGTCGCTCCTTCCCTTACGAGCTCTGCCGTGTGCCCAAACAGTGGTTTTCCCCCACATATGGGGTATTGGCGTACTCAGGAGAAATTGCATAACAACCTTATCTGTCCATTTTCTCCTTTTACCCTTGTGAAAATAAAAAAAAAAAGTTTGTAAAAGATCATTTTTGTGGCTAAAAAGTAAAACATTCATTTTTTCCTTCCACGTTGCTTTAGTTACTGTGAAGCACCTGAAGGGTTAATAAACTTCTTGAATGTGGTTTTGAGTACCTTGAGGGGTGCAGTTTTTAGAATGGTGTCACTTTTGGGTATTTTCTGCCATATAGACCCCTCAAAGTGACTTCAAATGTGAGGTGGTCCCTAAAAAAAATAGCTTTGTAAATTTTGTTGTAAAAATGAGAAATCGCTGGTCAACTTTTAACCCTTATAACTTCCTAACAAAAAAAAAATTTGGTTCCAAAATTGTGCTGATGTAAAGTAGACATGTGGGAAATGTTATTTAACTATTTTGTGTGATATATTTCTCTGTTTTAAGGGAATAAAAATTCAAAGTTTGAAAATTGCAAAATTTTAAAAATTTTCGCCATATTTGCGTTTTTTTCAAAAATAAACGCAAGTTATATCGAAGAAATTTTACCACTAACATGAAGTACAATATGTCACGAGAAAACAATCTCAGAATCGCGAAGATCCGTTGAAGCGTTCCAGAGTTATAACCTCATAAAGAGACAGTGGTCAGAATTGTAAAAATTGGCCCGGTCATTAACGTGCAAACCACCCTTGGGGGTGAAGGGGTTAAAGGAGTCCATGTCATTCTTTCAATTAAAGGAATTTTTTCTGGGTGTCTGTTTTCTTACAATGTGATTATGGGGTTAGTAATGGGGGCGTCTTATTGAAGCCTCTCTATAACTAACTTTAGGGCATGATATCACCTGACAATACAAAAGTGGCATCAACCCCCCCAAGTATTACCCCACTTGCCATTGCTTCAGGCCAAGTGGGAAGAGCGAGGTTAAGTGCCAGAATTGGCGTGTCTTAGAGATGTGCCTTTTCTGGGGCGACTGAGAGGTGATGTTTTTAGCCTGGGGAGGCAGTGTCCATGGCCCCTTCCTAGGCTATTAATATCAGCCCCCAATTGTCTGCTTAGACTTTGCTGGTTATTAATTATTGGGAGACCCCACGTCATTTAAAGGGGGGCCCCCAATTTTAATCCCCAAAAAAGGGAAAGAATAGGGGATATAGCTGATTTAAAAAAAACCCGGGAACTACATGGTAATTCCCCCCCAAAAAACATCTGACCCCAGCCATTGGTTTTCCCCCCCTGGTTAAAAATTTTGCGGGGGGCCCGGGGCCGGGTTTTTTTCTGAAAATCGTTTTTTTAAATACAGTACAGAAACCCCTGACCCACTGTACTAATTAAAATTTGTGACAAAAAATCAATTTTTTCCCCTATTTTTTTTTGTTTTACTGTTTAAATTTTCCCATCTTTCTGTCTCCCCCTGCATTGATTTACGTACACGGCATTTTGAATTGTGGCTTTTCGGATCAAATTGAAAAAAATATTTTATAGGGGTGTGTGTCCCTAAATCTAGTATTCTATGTGTATATATTATTGTCTTTTCTAAACAACCCCTGTCACTGTGTTTTAAAGGGGAACATGGTCAAAAATTGGTAAAAAAAAAAAAATAAATAAAAATATTTTTTAAACCATTCCAAAAAGGAAATAAAGGGAACAGAAATAACATCCTAGATTGTGAATAAAATTTTTCTCAGTGACCCCATTTCCCCGTAAAAATTTTTAAGGTGCTGACAAAAAAACCCCCAAAAAAAAAATCAAAATGGAGATAAATTTTTAATTTAATTTTTAAAGTCCCCCAAAAATTAAAGTGGAATGTAATGTTCCTTGGGGAAAAACTGCCCCCCCCATTTTTGCCCTATAAGCTGGGCCCCACCGCCATCAGGGGCTTATAAAACAGCATTCTGGAATGTTTTTAAAAAACCCCCCGATGTCCCCTAAAAATGAAAAAAAAAAAATTTTTAGATTATATTACCCAGGGTTCCGCCGTTTTTTTTTTCCGTTTTCCGGAGGGGGGTCACGGCCCCTTTTGGGGCGCCCCCAAAAATTGTCCAGGGCAAAAAAAGGCGCCTTGCGCAGGAGCTGCGTGGGAGGAAAAGAAGGGCCCGGGGCTTCGAACAAGAGGGGGGGCCCAAAAGGAAAACCACGACTCCCCCCGGACTCGCCGGGGAACGGTGGAACCCCCCGGGGGTGAAAAATAATCTTAACTGTTTTTTTAATTTTTAGGGGGGGGGGGGGGGGGGGGGGGGGGGGGGGGGGGGGGGGGGGGGGGGGGGGGGGGGGGGGGGGGGGGGGGGGGGGGGGGGGGGTTATTTACTGCCCCCAAAATTGTTTAAAAAAACCCCCCTGATGGGGGGGCCCGTTTTTATGGGGAAAAAAAAGGGGGTGACAGTTTAAAATTTAAAAAAAAGGAAAAAAAGGGATGTCTGTATTGGGGGGGCCCAAGGCCTGTATGACCCCAAAAACCCCCGGGGGATGCTCCGATGATGTTGCGGTTTTTTCCTAAAGGGATTCCCCCAAACCCCTGGATAAAGCCCCCCCAAAACTCTGGACATTTTTGTGGTGAATTTTACGTTGTTTGGATGGGGGCGAGACATGTTTTCCCCCAAATCTTTTTAATCTTTTTCTGGTCGGGGAAAAACGGGGGGGCCAGTCATATTTTTCAATCCTTTTTCTCTTGCGAAATGCTGAAAATCCAAAAAATGGGTCTGGCATTGTCCGCAATTAGGGGAAACCCCCGGGCCAACCGAAAAAAGAATATGGTCTCAAAAGGGGGTTTTTGAGGATCTCATTCGGTACCTAATGGATAGCTCCTCTGGCGACAATGGAGGGCGGTGGCCCTCCAAAAAATCCCCCCACACCTTACTCCCCCAATGCGAAATGGTTTTCTTGCTGAAAATTTGGGGAAAAGCAGATCGCTCTCAAAAGGTCTCCAACTCTGTCATATTTTTCAGAGAACATGTTTCCCCATCTGTGAAGAGCAGGGGGCGCCAGTAGCGAATTTGCCAATCCTGGAGTTCCTTTTCAAATGGTAAGCGCCCGCACGGTGTTGGGCTGTAAGCACAACCCCATTGGTGGAAAATCGTGCATTCAGGGCCTCCTCATGGGTCAGTTTTTTAACCCCAAGGGGGCCCGGGTCAAACACACAAAAAATGGCCGTTTTAGACGGGGGATTTTGGATCAAAAGGGAAAAAAACAAAAAATCCTTTGGCATTCCCCTTTTTTTCCCTTTTAAAAACGTTTAGTGATGTGGGGGAAATTTTTTAAACCGGTTTTTTTGACTTTTTGAGATTTTCCGCAGGCTTGCAAAATGACTTTTAATGGGTTTTCCCAAAAAAAAATATTTCAATCACAAAAAAAAAATAATATATACACATAGAACCCAAAATTTTTTTTCCTGAAAGTGACAGTACAAATACAAATAAAATTTTATTCCCAAAACTTAAATTTTTGTTATAGCCGCTAATTCAATTGCCGGGGTTTTGTGAAATCACAAAGGAATGAAAAAAATACATTGTTTCCCACAGTTTAAAACCTTTCATTTTTCCCTTTTTTGATATTTGGGGTTTGAACTTACAATTACATGAAAAGAAAATTTTGCAAAATTTCAGACATGTAGGGGTTTTTTTAAAAAAGGGGGAAATTTTGTTGAAAAAAAAGGTGGGGGCCCGCTGTATTTTCTCCACCAGACAGACAAAGCAAAAAGGGGGGGGGGGATAAAATAGCCCGGGAGGGTCTTTTTTTGTGCCCCCCCGGCTATAACATCTGCCCCCCCAAAAACCCCCCAAAGGGCAAATTTTTTAAATTTGATTTTCCCTTTTTTTGGGACTTTGCCCCCCTTTTTTCCCATTGCCCCGAAAAGGGGCGAATGGGTTAATAATCTACCTTACTGTCCCCCTTTTTTTTTAAAGGTGACCCCTTTAAAGGGTTTAAAAATTGTAGTGCCATTGGACAACCCCTCAATTATTAATCCTATTGAAGTAAATAAAAAAACACACCCCCCTTTAAGGGGAAAAAAAAAATTTTTTTAAGAAATAAAAACACATTTTTTTTCCCCATTTTTTTTACACTTAACCGGGGGAAGCCATTGATCTCCTAAAAAAAGAAAAAAAAAAAAAACAACATTTTCCCTTCCTATTCCGCCGTCTGCACGTCCCCCGCTAAAACCTTCAAAAAGGGTTAATGGGGTTTGAGCCAAGCAGTGCAAGAAATTCCCCCCTGCTCAGCTCAAAGTTTGGGAAAAAAAGGGGTTCCCCCCCGGGGCAGGAGAGAGGGGTTTAAAAGAAAAAAACTTAATTGATTGTTTTCCCCTTTCCCCTTTGGTCGGTCACTAAATTTAAAAATTCCCCAAAAATAAATTTTAACTCCATTAAAAATTTAAATTCCTTCCCCCTTTCGTGGAGAGGGAATTTTCATTCATGGGGTTGAGCTTTTAGACCCCATTATTGGGGTCCCCGCAACCTGTAACTTTAACCCCCTGAGGGGTTACAGCGTGGGATCTAAAAATTAAAACGGATTGGTAAGAAAAAAATTTTTTTTTTTATTTTTTTTTTTTTTTCAGGAAATGGTTTTAGAAAGGAAAAAAAAAAAAGGTAAAAAATGTGTGTTTTTTTAAATTAAATTATTTTTTTTTTAAATGTGTGTTTGATTTTTCTTTCATACAATAGGTTTTTAAAATTTGGGTAGTTGTCTAATTGACAGCCCCAATTTTAAACCTTAAGGCCCCCTTTAATACAAGGTGACAAAAGGGGAGATTTTTAAACCCCCTTCGCCCCGCTACAGGGCAATGGGTTTTTCCCGGGAAAGTCCCGAAAGGGGGAATCTAATTATAGATTTCCCCCTTTCCCCGGGGGTGTCGGGGGGAGGTTATCCCCCGGGGGGGGCCCCAAAAAAATGTACCCCCCAAAAGGTTTTTTATCTCCCCCCCTGTTTTTCTTTGTCTGTTTTGGGGGGGGGGAAAAAAAAAAACAGGGGCCCCCGCATTTTTTTAACGAATTTAAAAATTTTAATTTTAAAACCCACATTCTAAAAATTTTCCCCCAAACACTAAAGTAATTGAAATTAAAACCCCTAAAATCAAAATACGGAAAATGACAGGGGTTAACTTTTGTGGAAAAAATGTATCATTTCATGTGGGGTTCTGTGTTTTACAAAAACCGGAATTTTAAAATTTGGGGGTATTAAGTTTGTGGAAGTCAAAAATATAAATATAAAATTATATATAAATATACATGTCACAATTACATATATATATATATGAAATTTTATGTGTGTTATCTATTTTTTTATTAAAGCTGTCAGGTGATTTTACAGTATACCCCGGGATAAAAAACCCCTTTTCAAAAGGGGGCCCCCATGGGGATTTTCATCGAAAAATACACGGGGGGCCTTTTTTAAATTTTCCTTTTTTATCGCCCCCTAATTTTCATTGGCGATTGCCCCACCAACAATCGGGGGGCAATCGCAGCTTTTCTGTGATTGTACACGGACTTTTTTAAAAGGACCACAAAAAATCTGATACTGGGGGCTGCTCCAAAATCAACAAAAAGGCCCCATTTCATGCGTTTTTTTACGCTTTAAAAATCGCCGTTTTGTCCCAGGTGCCCCCGGCCTTGTGCAGACATTTTTTTGGGGCCCCGTTGGGGGTCTTTTTGGGGAGGGCTCTGGGGGTAAACCCCCCTTTTTCCCCCCTTTCACAAAGGGGAGAACGCGGTTTTGTGTGGGTTGTTGCCCCCCGGCCCCCCCGTCTCCCCGGGGCAAAATCTGGACATACCCCCGACAGACACAGAAAACCTACCACAGCTTGCAATTTTTGTGCCCCCCTGGATGGCTGCACTACCCCAAACCCTTGTGTGGGTTTTAGAGTCCCCCTCATTTTTACCACGAGTGTAAAAAACCAACCCAAAATTTAAAAAAGGCCAAAAAAAACCCCAAACAAAAGGACTGAGATTTTTGGGCTGTGGGCCCCACCTGCAAACCATCTTTTTTTTTAGCGGGGGTTGGGGAATTTTTCCAAAAAATTTCCCCCTTTTCGCTTTTATTACCCAACTGGAGCCCCCACAGTCCTATTTTTCAATAATAAATACCTTTTCAGGAGCCCTTTTAGTCCCCTATCTACAGTAAAATATACCTGGGGAAAAGCCCGTACGTCCCCAAACAAAAATAAAAAAACCTGACGGAGCCCCCACAGTCTATCTCAATAATAAAAACCGACAGGAGCCCAACTTTTTTAAAATTCAATTTTAAATAAACCCCCACAGGGGGCCCCCACAGTTATAAAATACCAAAATAAAAACCCCACAGGGCCCATTTTAGTTATAACTACAGTAAAATATACCCACCCGGGCCCCAAAATTAAAAAAGTAAAAAATACCGACAGGAGCCCAAAAGGAGTTAAATCTACAATAAAATTAAAACCCCCAGGAGCCCCTTAAAACTATATCACAGTAATAAATACCTGACAGGAGCCCCCAAATCTATATTACATAATAAAATTTAAAAACCGACAGGAGTCCATACTCTTAATTTTAAATAAAAACCTGCAGGAGCCCGAAAATCATATCTCAATTTTATATACCTCACAGGGGGGCCCTACAGTCTATATCAAAAATTTTAAATATACCGACCCCGGGGCCCATACAGTCTATAAAATACAGTAATATAAAACCCCACGGAGCCCTACAGTCTATATCTACAGTAATATACATGGGGAAAGGGGCCCCCAACCCCTCTATACTACAGTAATTTACACCGACAGGAGCCCCCACAGTCTATAACTACGTTAAAAAATACCTGAAGGAGCCAATACAGTCTATATTACAGTAAAAAAATACCCCACAGGGGCCCCCCCAAAACTATAAAGTAAAATTTTACCCGAAAGGAGCCCATACAGTCCCCTAAGTTAAAAAATTTCCTGACAGGAGCCCATACAGTCTTTCACATTTTAAAATAACTGAAGGAGCCCCAAAAATTATAAAACGTAATATTACCCCAAAAGGGGAAAAATACAGTCTATATCTACAGTAAAAAACACCTAAAAAGGGGCCCATCAGGAAAAATACCGACGGGGGCCCAAAAAGGGGTATACAGTAAAAAACACCTGCAGGGGGCCCGTACAGTCTATATCTACAGTAATATATACCTGAAGGAGCCCTACGTCTATATACAGTAATAAATTCAAATTCAAAGAAGCTTTATTGGCAGGACAAATACACATTAGTTTTTGCCAAAGAAGTGTAAATAGGGTTAGGGAGTTGTAGGGAGGATCTAGGGTAGGGGTGGAAGTCCATGCTTAGGGGGGGAATTATTGGGGGCCAATCCGGGATGGGGGCTATAGAAGTCCATGGCATAGGGATGTTGGGTAGGGGCGATCCGGGGGGAGGCTTTTAGAAGTCCATGGCCTATCATAGTTCCTTTCTCGCAGTCTATGCATTCGCCACATACCGCGCTGCTTCTCCGTGCTTTTCTCTTTTCCCCAGCAAGATATTGTTTTCTCTTCCTCCTTCATGGTGATGAAATCCGGGAAGAATGTGAGAGTCCCTGAAGTGGGGTGTCCTAAATGCTGAGTTTTTGGAGCAGTGTAGCAGGAAGTGGGTTTCGTCCTTATGGCCCCCTGGTCACAGTGTTGGATAGTCTTTCCTCCCTGGGCTTTTTGCTCTGCCTTGTCGGCCGGATTCGATGGCCAACTGGGGCCTGATCTATACCGGCTCAGGATCTGGCGGTCTCTGGGTTTCCGGGAGTTTCTCCGGTAGGGGCCAGACTGTAGTCTCTTGTGACTCCGGTACATGGTCAGTTTTGGGGACTGATGATGTCGTTCTTCAGTCACTGAATACCCTCCTGCCTTCGTTACCATCTTCCTGATTTCGGCTTTTTGCCCGGTTGTTGTGATTGGTGTTCTGGTCGGTTGGGTTTTTGACTTTTCCGGGTCCTATTTTTCTGTTTACCTACTGTGTCAGGGCTTTATGGTGATGGGAGTTTGGGAAAGCTCCTATGTAGGTGAGCCCGGATGAAGT
Organism: Oophaga sylvatica; assembly: GCA_033576555.1. NCBI lineage: Eukaryota > Metazoa > Chordata > Amphibia > Anura > Dendrobatidae > Oophaga > Oophaga sylvatica. Next base: position 28,773 of record JARQOD010001512.1, on the reverse strand, counting down.
GCCCTTTTAGAACCGTAGGTGTAGAGGGAATCTGCCCAGCTCGGCCCGCGGCACTGTTGAGGTGCTCCGGTGGACTTGGAGAAGGTGCTTGCAGAATTAGGTGGAATATTTCTTTGGGGGAATCCCACCTTGACCAGTTGGGTAGGTGTGAGGGACCCCCGACTTCACTGCCATACAGAGGATTGGGGGATGACAGTCGAAAAATTTTTAACCAGACCCTCATGGGGTTCAGATGGTGGGTTTTCCCCTTTTCGGATGCCAAAAGGTTTTCATGCTTGTCTTTCAGGGTCTCTATGGCTTGTTTGAAGCTTCTGACCGGTGGATCCTAGGCCCAGGTAGGTATATTTGTCTGTTCCTTTTGGCACATTTTGAGAAACAAATGAAGGGTGGGTTAATTTTCTCTTTCTCCTCTGGAACACCATGATGTTGGTTTTCTTTAGGTTGACCGTAGTGCCCAGGGGAGTGAATTTCTCTAAGATTTTCGGTTGTCTTGGAGGCCTTTCTCGGTTGGGCCCGAAGCAGCAGGTCCTCTGGCCCTACAGCAGGAATTTCCCTGGGTTGTGGAGGGGGGGGACCTGGTGTGTGGAAATTCCAAAGCGGTAGCCACTCGTTGATGAAATGTTTAAGAGCGTTGGATTAGGCGCAGCCTTGTGACTCCCTCTTGCTGGAAATAAGCCGTTCTTTTACGTTACACTCAACTGCAGAGGTTCCGGTGTTGGAGCTTTTGATTTTAAAATGAGGTTTTTTCCCCCTATTCCGCCTCCAGCCGTTTCAGGAATAACCCGGGTGCCACACCGAAAACAAAGGCCTTTTTAAAGTCCACGAAAAAAGGCCCAATCTTCCCGTTCTTTGTATTGTGGACGTGTCCCCTGAATAGGTGGCGGAAAAAGATGTGGTCTTTGGGGGCGGGTTTGGCGGAACCCTCTTGGGGTCTTGCTGAGGACGTTTTTTCGGTGGGAAAATGAGGATTCTTGTTCAGGATGCTGTTGAACAGTTTCCCCCCGGTTTGCTGCTGGGCCAAAATGCCCTTCGTTTTGGTGGGTCAAAACCTGTCCCCAATTTTTGTGGATGGGGTGATAGGGCCTTGGTTCCATTAGAGGGAAGTTTGCCAACTTGGGACAAATTGAAGGTTAAAACCCTTGCACCTTTTTCTGGGGGCATTTCTTTTACATTTCTGGTAGGATTCCATCCAGGCCACCGGCTTTTCTACAAACTTATGGCAAGATTCTCTCTGTATTTCCTGTAAAGTAATGGGTATCCACGGGGGTTTTGGAAATTTTTTACTTTTTCCCCATTGCTTTTTTTGTTTTGCATTAAAGTTTTTCTGTTTTTTTTTTGTTCTTCCTTTGGGCTTTATAAGGGGCTTTGAAGTTTCTGGAGCCAATGTTGCCTTTTGGATATGGATGTTGTTTTTTTGTCTTTGTGCCCTGTGGTTCCATATTTTCCCCGAAGGAATTGTCCAAGAACCTGGGGTTGGCTGAGCTTGGTAAGATGTAACTCGCTTCTTCCTCCTGAGGATGGTTTTGTTCTGTTTTGTATTTTTTCATAGGCTTCCCTCAGACCAAAGGGGGGTTGGGTCTCTATGTTTCTTTTTAAGGGAGTTTCTCAGGGTCCTCGTACGGCTTTACATTCTCTTTCAAACCAACCATTGATCTGTTTTTCTTTTGGCTCTTGTAGTCAACTTTTTTAAGGTCGGACAGTCTGGCCATTGCAATAGAATATATTGTTGAGGTCTTTTTGTAGCTTGCCCTCACTCCCTTTGGGTTAGGCGGTACTCGTGGTTGTAGAAGTGGTGGAGCATCCGCGAAATTTCGGGCCCTGCTGAGAGCCTTTTATACTTTAGTCGACTTTGGACCATTTATGGGATGGAGGCCGTTTGAAGAGGCCGCTATGCTGTGGCTTTTGAGTGGGTGGTTTCTCTGTAATTTCAATACAAAAAGTTGGCTGGGTCTGACAGGTGCGTTTGGGGGTAAACTATAAGGCGCTGATTTTTGCCCGGTTTCATTCTGAAAATGGCATAATCTACACACTCCTCCCAACATGGGAGTTTATTTGTATACCTCCCAAAAGATTTCTCCTTGGTACGCCTTAAGAATATGAAGTCCTAAACTTTTTACATACGTTCAGGAGCTTTTTACCATTTTTTTGTTGACTGTACTGTCTAGTGCTTCTCTCTGTGTGTACTGAGTCTTGGCCGTCATTCTCTGCTCCAAATATGTAGATGTTCCCACCCCGGGCCGGAAAGCTTTTCTCTCCCATTTCTTGCTTTAGGTCCCCAAAGATGAAATTGCCAGGGCCTGATAGTGGGGGGGCTTTTTCTTTGTAGATCTCGAAGCTCTCTGGATTGAAGTAGGGGGACTCTGGCGTGGGTATAAAGGGGCCGCAGAGGGGACATCAGACTGAGAGGTGAGGATGGAGCTGCTGATCCTGATCCATATGTGGCTGTTTCCCTCTCTTCACCGGTTTAAATGTTTGGTTGGAGTTTCGTTTTATACCAGATCAGTTTTCCCCCCTGAGCTTCGGCCCTGTTTGATGTTTTTTTTTTTTTCGGGGCAGGGACAGAGATTTTCCCTGTAATCCGATGGGCGCCAGGGATTCGTTTTCGGCTCTGGTCCATTTTTTCCAGGGGGGATCTGGATGTCTATTATTTTTCAGTTTTTGTATAAAGTCCGGGTCATTTGTTTTACATCCAAAGGTCGAGGTGTTGAGACCCTGAATATTCCAGCTGCTGATTGTAAGTGAAGTCATTTTTTTTTTTTTATATATACTTGTGTGAAATTACCTTGTAATGAGTATGGCTGTGTAGGACAAACGGGATTTCTGACTGTTTTGTGGGGTGGTTTTGGTTCCATCCTCACTTATTTCCGCATAGTGCGCGAGCGGGTCCTTTACCTCATCCATATCTCGCTCTGCGTGATCTGTGTGGGATCGGGACCCCTCCATGGAGGCCTCCTCCCTGATGGTCTGATTTTGGGTGAAGGACTTTGTTTCCAGCTTCTGGAATTGGATTGGGGTTTTTCTTATTTTTATTGTTAGGGGTCTTTCGTGTATGTTGGCACTGTTAATCCAGGCCTGGGTCCTCTGGGTTTGTACCCATGTCCCCTTTTAGCCTTTTGGCCAGGAGGGTGCCCCTTGTTTTGTTGAGGTGCTTATTATCATATAGGGGATGGTGGTTTATGGAAAGGTGTTGTGCCAGGGTCACGTTTGGGACAGCTTGACCTTTTCTGTCATTCCATATTGATGCTTTGGGTGGTTTTGCCTGGTATGTCCTTTGTTGGGAGCAGAGATGACAGAATGATTTTGTTCTGGGAATTTTTAGTTTTGCCGTCTTTGCTATTGGGCCAGTTTTCCTGCGATCTGCTTGTGCTGGTCTGGAGATTTTTTGTACCTGTGTGTAAAAATAAATGTTTGGGTTGGAAAAGGGATTATTTTATGACCTCTGTCCCTTTCAAAAGTTTTTACAGTGGTTTTTTCTGACCCGTTTTCCTGGGAAAAACCGTTGTGCATTTTAGGTACTTCCCATTTGAGTCCATTATTAGGACGATATCGGGCTTTGTGGTGTCTGGGATGGGTTTTTAAGTGGCTGTGGTGGGGGTCGTGGTGCTGGCTTTGCTTGGTTGTTGGTTCCTTCCTTTTTCGGTTTATTCATATTTAGGTTATTGCTGGTTTTTTTTGGGGGGCTCCACATTCTGGTCCGTGGGGGGCCATTTTCTGCTCCTGGTTTTTCCCCTTGCCCCCTGCTGGGTCAGACATTGAGGACTCTGTTTTTGAGTTCTGCTATCTCCTTTTGACCTTTCATTGTCATTTTTAATTCGCTTTTCCCCCTCTTATTTTCTGGAGGGGCAAAATTGAACTCCTTTCACTTATTTATCTCTTTGTTTTCTTTGGGCATTTGAAAAACTATGTGAGTTTCTTTAAGTTTTTCCTTTAATTTGACCAAGTCCCCTTTTTAATTGAATAGACGCCTGATGTTTTCAGGGGGAGTGTGAAGTTTGGGGTAGGGGCCCCGGGTTTTTTCTCTGTAGAATTACATTAAAATGGGCCCCGAAGTGTTTTTTTAAAATTTTTCCCTTTTCCCGTTTTTAAAAAAAGGTCTCAACTGCTGCAGATTTCCTTTTCCCTTCCCCTGAGGGGCCAATTGTAAAAATTTATGGATGAGTGTGGGGCCCTCTTCTTTGTTTTTTAATTTTAATCTGCCGCCAGTTTGGGGGTTGCACTGAGAAAAATTTTATAATGCTTCACAGGGCGGTGCCAGGCTGAGGGGGGGGGCTGTGCGGAATACCACTTTGGGTTTTTTCCTTTCGTCTTTAGTGTAATAAAATTTTTAGGTTTCTGATTCTCCCTCTTTTTTTTTTCCCTTTGCTGATTTTAACTGCTCTTTTTCCCCGTGGTGTCCCCCCACCCCCCCCCCCCGGGGGCCCCCCCTTTTTTTTCCCCTCCCAGCCATGTGCTTTGCCCATTTACCCCTAAATTTGTGCTTTCCTTTTTTGGGGGTTTAATATAGAAATTTAAAAAAACCTTATTTCTAAAAGATAGTTTTTGTGGGAATCTATAGTTTTTTTTTGGGGGTTTTGGGGGGAAGGTCCAAAACCTTTGGATGCTCGGGTCTCTGGATTCAGATAAATGCTCCTTTTTTGAATCTGTCCTCCAAGAGATTCTTGTTTTCCTTAAATCCTCTATTTCTTCCTCTTTCAAAAAACCCCCAAAAAATTCCAGCCAGCCAGTCCCTTTTTTTGTCCGGCGGAGTTTGTTTTTTTTTAGTTTTTTCTTACATTGGCTCTTTTAAAAAATAAAGTAATGGAGATTCAGGACTCATTTTCCCAAAAGCTTCTTTCTCCAAAAAAAGGGTTTGGGGGGGAAAATAAACCCCCAGTAAAATGTACCTGACGGGAAAACCCCTACAGTCTATATCTACAGTAAAATATACCGGGGAGGAGCCCATACAGCTAAAACAAAAGGGGAAAAAATACCTGACGGGGGGGCCCAACAGTCTGAAAAATTTTACAGTAATATAAACCTACAGGACCCGACAGTCTAAAACCCCACAATAAAATATACCTGGCGGGGGCCCGAAAAAGTCTATTCTACATTAATTATCCCTTTTTAAAAAAGCCCATACAGCTGATCTACAAAATAAATACCTGACAGACCCCCAAAACAGTCTGAAAATACAGAAAAAAATTTTTCCGGGGAGGACCCCCCTACAGTCTATTTTTACAGAAAAAATATCCCGACAGGAGCCCGTACAGTCTTATCTACAGTAATATATCCCGGGGAGGAGCCCGACAGTCTATATCTACAGTAATAAACCTGGCGGGAAAACCCGTACCAAATCTAAAAACTACAGTAATTTTTTAAATGACGGACCCATACAGTCTAAAAACTACAGTAATATATACCTGACATGAGCCCAACAGTCTTATCTACAGTAAATTCCCCCTTTTTCGGGGGCCCGTAAATTTTTATCTACAGTAATATATCCCTTTTCGGGGGGCCCCCCAGCTAAAACTACGAAAAATATACCGCCCCGGAAAACCCATACAGTCTATATCTACAGTAATTATACCTGACGGGGGGCCCGTACGCCCATATCTACAATAAAAAAATCCCCGGGGAAACCCGGCATTTAAAGCAAAAAGTAAAAAAAATTTTTCCCGACGGGAAAACCCCTACAGCCCCAAAAATTTTCAGAAAATTTTTATCCCCCCAGAGCCCGTCAGCCCCAAATCTACAATAATATATACCTGACGGGGGCCCGTGCAGTTTTTCAAAAATTTAAAAAATACCTGACAGGAGCCCATCCCGCCCGGGAAAACTACAAAAATAAAATACCTACAGGGGCCCATACAGTCTGTATTTTTCAGTAAAAAAATTTTTCCGGGAAAAGGGGCCCCCTACAGCTATAAAAATAATATAAAACCCGACGGGGCCCCCCACAGTCTAATCTACAGTAATATAAAAACCGGCGGGGGCCCCCAAAAGTCCAAATAACTACATAAAATATCCCCGACGGGGGGCCCCTTTTCAGCTATATCTACAGTACTATATCCCCGACAGGGCCCATACAGCCCCATATCTAAAATAAAAAAAATTTCCTGGCAGGACCCCCCAACAGTCTATATCTCGGGGCAAATAATCCCCACAGGAGCCCGTACAGTCTATAACACAGTAATATACCCTGACAGGAGCCCTACTTCTATAAAAACTACAGTAAAATATACCTCAGGACCCGAAAAGTCTAAAACTACAAAATAGGGGACCTAAAAAGGGAAAACCCCCACAGTCAAAAATCAAAAAATGAATCCCCCCCAGGACCCTACAGTTTTTAAAAAAAAAGTAATATATACCTGACGGGAAACCCCCTCCCCCCTATACCCCCCAGAAAAAAAAACCGGCAGGCCCAAACAGTCTAAATCTACAGTAATATATACCTGAACGGGGGCCCATACAGCCCCCTTCTACAGTAATATAAAAACCCACGGGAAAACCCGTACAGCCCCATATCTACAATAATATATACCGGGGGGGAGCCCGAACATCTATATCTACAGTAATATAAAAACCCGACGGGGGCCCATCCCTAAAAATTTTTACAGTAATAAAAATAACTGAAAAGGAGCCCATACAGTCTATATCTAAGAAAAAAACTACCTGACAGGAGCCCGAAAAAGTCTATCTACAGTAAAAAAACCCTTTGGCAGGACCCGTACAGTCATACCCTACAATAATATATCCTGACAGGAGCCCATACAGTCTATACTACAGTACAAATAATACCTAAAAAGGAGCCCGTACAGTCCTATATCTACAGAAAAAAAAATTTTTAAAAACCCGAAGGGCCCCGAAAAAGTCTATACTACAGTAAAATACACCTGACAGGACCCCATACAGCTAAATCTAAAAAAAATATATGGGGGCCAGAGCCCTTACAGTCTATGTCTACAGAAAAAATTCCCCCTTTTACGGGACCCCAAAAAATTTTTTTAATCTACAGTAATATACACCTGACAGGAGCCCATACATTTTTTTCCCCCCCCCCCCCCTATAACTACAATAATAAATACCTGACAGGACCCAAAATACAGTCTGTATCAACATTAAAAAGAAACCTGACAGGACCCAAAAACAGTCTAAATCTACATAATATATCCCTGGCAGGAGCCCATACAGTCTATACCCCCCCAATACTATAACCGACAAGAGCCAATACATAAAAAATCTACAGTAATATAACCTGACAGGACCCCAAAACCCCCCATATCTACAGTAATATATACCTACAGGACCCATACATCTTATCTACATAAAAAAATACCTGATGGCCCCAAAATCCCCCCCCTTTTTTTTTAAAAAAAATTTTATATCCATACAGTCGAAATCAACAGAAAAAATAACCTGAAAAGGGAGCCCATACTTCAAAAACTACAGAAATTTTTAACCTAAAAAGGAAAAGCCCTACATTTCTGTATCTACAAAAAAAATATACCTACAGGAGCCCATACAGTCTGATCTACAGTAATATATACCTGACAACCCAAACAGAAAAATTCTACAAAAATATAAACCTGGGGGGAGCCCATACAGTCTGTATCAAAAAAAATTTTTAAAACCTGACGGAGCCCAAAACCCCCCTAATTTTTACAGTAAAATATAGGGGGCGGGACCCATACAGTCTATATCTACAAAATATAAACCTAAAAAGGACCCATACCCCCCTTTAAAAAAACGAATATAAACCCCCCCGGGACCCCTTACATTTCTATATCTACAAAAATTATATCCCTGACAGGAGCCCAAATTTTTCTGTATCTACAGTAATAAAAAACCCCTGACAGGAGCCCATACAGTCTTTATCTACAAAATATATACCTGACAGGAGCCCTTTACAGAAAAAACCCTACAGAAAATAAATACCTGGGGGGCCCCCCATACATTTTTAAAACAAAAACCCGTAAAAATATCCCTGACAGGACCCATACTTTCAATATCTGGGGAAAATATATCCCGACAGCCCCCCCAACAGTCTATATCTACAGTAAAAAAACACCTGACAAGCCCATACAGTCTATATCAAAAATAATATAACCTGACGGAGCCATACATCTATCTACAAAATATATACCTGACGGACCCATACAGTCTATACTACGTAATAAATACCGGGCAGGACCCATACAGTCTTTTTTCTACATAAAAAAACCCCTGACGGACCCGTACAAAAAAATTTTCAAATTTTTTTTAAAATTGTCGGGGACTAAATAAAAAATTAGTTTTCCCAAAAAAAAAGTAAAAAAAAGGGGGGGAAGGATAAGGATGAAAAAGTAGGGGAAACCCCCGGGGGGTGGGGGCAAATGAAAGCCCGGGGGCCCCTGGGGGGGGAAAAAGGGGGCGCAGGTGGGGGGTTTTGGGGGGAAAAAAAAATCCATGGCATGGGGTGGGGAAAAATGGGGGCACCCCCCGGGGTTTTTTCCCCCAAATTTTTTCTACATAATATCCCCCTTTTGGGGGCCCCCCCTTTACCCCCCAAACCCCCCCGTAATATATTTTTGACAGGAGCCCAAACAGTCAAAAAATCTACAGTAATTCCCCCGGGGGGGAGCCCATAAAATCCAAAATTTTCTACATAAAAAAATCCCTGGGGGGACCCCAAACATTCTAAAACAACAAAAATAAAATACCTACAGGACCAGACAGTCTATATCAAACAGTAATAAATCCTGAAAGGAGCCCGTAAAAGCCCTTATCTACAGTAATATATCCCGACAGGAGCCCAAACATTCTTATCACAGTAATAAATACCGACAGGACCCCAAAAACTTTCTATATCAACAGTAATATACCTGACGGGCCCCCCCTTACAGTCTATATCAAAAAATAATGTATCCCTGAACAGGACCCCGTACATTCAAAACTACAAAATCCCCCCCCTTTGAAAGGCCCCCCAAAACATCTTATCAACAGTAATTTTCCCCCTGACGGGCCCCCCATACTTTTTAAAACTACAGAATATTACCGGGGGGGCCCCAAAAAATCTATTCAAAAATTAATAAATACCGGGGGGGGCCCCCAAACCCTCATATCTAAAAAAAATATATACCTAAAAAGGGCCCCCCAAAAACCCCCCTTTAAAAAAAAAACAGTAAAAATTTTTTACAGGACCCCTACAGTCTATCCAAAGAATATTTTTTCCCCCTTAAAAAACGGGACCCCCGAACATCTATACAACAAAAAAAATATACCTGACAGGAGCCCAACATTTAATCTAAAAAAAAAAAAAAAAAAAAAATTAAAAAAAAAAACCCCAAAAACAGGGCCCAAAACAGTCCTATACAACAGTAATATATACCTGACAGGACCCATACAGTCCTTATTACAGTAAAAAATACCTGACAGGCCCATACAGTTGTATCTACAAAAAAATATCCCGGGCAGGAGCCCATACACCCGAAACTACAGTAATATATCCTGGGGGGAGCCCATACAGTCTTATCTACGGGAATAATGGGGGCAGGAGCCCATAAGTCGTACCCTACAGAAATTTTCCCTGGGGGACCCATACATCTGAAATCTACAGTAATAAATCCCGGGAAGGACCCCCAAAACTTTTTATATTTTTTAAAATATACCTGACAGAGCCCGTACAGCCCTATATCACAGAATATATACCTGGCAGGAGCCCACAGTCTTTTTTCTACAGAAAAAAAAAACCCTGACAGGCCCATACAGCCCTTATCTCCCATAAAAAAAAACCCAGACAGGGGCCCATACATCTGTATCTACAAAAATATCCCCCGGGGGGGAAAAGCCCGTACAGTCTATATCTACAAAATAATCCCTGACGGGACCCCATACAGTCTATATCTACAGTAATATCCCCCTTACAGGAGCCCATACAGTCAAAAATCTAAAAAAAATTTTAACCCCCCGGGGGGGGAGCCCGTACAGTTTTTTTCAACATTACAAAAATAAAACCTCAGAACCCGCACGGGTTTTTATATTTACAGTAATATACACCGACAGGAGCCCAACAGTAAAATATTTTTTTTAAAATAAAACCGGAAAGGAGCCCGTCACCCAATATCTACAGAAATATGTACCTGGGGGGGACCCCAAAAACTCAAAAATCTACAGTAGAAATATACCTGACAGAGCCCGTACGGGTCAAAATTACAGTAATATATTACCTGGGGGGAAAAGCCCATACAGTCAAAAACTACATAAAAAAACCCCTTTGCAGGAGCCCATACATTCTAAATCTACAGTAATTATACCGACAAAACCCATACAGTCTGTAACTACGAAATATATACCTGACGGGGGGCCCAAAAACCCCCCAAAAACTAAAAAAAAAAAAACCGGGGGGGGAAGCCCGTACCCCCCAAAAATCTACAGTAAATATACCTACGGGACCCCATTTTTTCCAAATCTACATAAAATATACCTGACAGGAGCCCATAAAAACATATCAACAGTAATATTTACCTGCCAGGAGCCCGAACAGGAAAAATTCAAACAGTAATATAAAGGGGGCCCCAAAGGCCCCCCTACAGTCAAATATTTACAATAAAAATCCCTGACAGGACCCATACAAAAAAACTACAGAACTAAAAAAATACCCCCCCGGGCCCCCCCTTACAGTCTATATCAATCTAAAAAAAAATTACACCTCCCCCAAGGACCCCCAAAACATTTCTCCCCCTACAATAATATATCCCCGGGCAGGAGCCCGAAAAATCTAATCTACAGTAATAAATACCTGAAAAAGGATCCCAAACAGTTTAAATCAACATTAAAAAAACCCCCCTGACAGGAGCCCAAACATTTTTCCCCCTTACAAAAATATATCCCCCCCGGGAAAGCCCATCCCATCTGTCCCCCCCAAAAAAATTTTACCTGCCCGGGACCCCATACAGAAAACTACAGTAATATATACTGGCAGGGCCCCAAAAACTATATCAAACGGTAATATCCCCCGACGGGCCCCCCGTACCCCCCTATATCTACAGTAATATAAACCGACAGGAGCCCATACAGTCTGTATCAAAAAAAAATTTTATAAACCTACAGGAGCCCATACAGTCGAAATCACATAATATACCATAAAACTGAAACTACAGAAAATTATAAACCTGGGGGGGAGCCCATACTTTCCTATATCTAAAGAATATACCTGACAGGACCCGAACAGCCCTTTACTACAAAAAAAATACCTGGGGGGAAAAGCCCATACATCTGGAAAAAAAACATTAAAAAATTTACCTGACGGGACCCCCATACAGTCTAAAACTACAATAAAAATAAACCTACGGAGCCCTACCCCCCTGTATCAACAGTAAAAAATACCTGACAGGAGCCCAAAAGTCTTTACTCCCGTAATATATACCGGGCAGGACCCCTCCCCCCCTATATTTCAAAATAAATACCTGGGGGGAGCCCATACAGCCCAATATCTACAAAAAAATAACCTGACAGGACCCGTACAGCCCATATCTCAGTAATATATCCTGCCCAGAGCCCATACAGTCTTATCTACAGTAATAAAAACCTGACAGGAGCCCATACAGTCTGTATCTACAGAAATATATACCCCCGGGGGGCCCCCCCAAACAGTCTATATCTACAGTAAAAAAAACCTGACAGGAGCCCATACATTTTTATATCTACATTAAATATACCTGGGGGACCCCAAAATTTTTCCTAAATCTACAGTAATTATACCTGACAGGGGGCCCCATACAGTCTAAATCCCCAGTAAAAAAACACCGGAAAAGCCCCCAAACAGTCTATACACAGTAATATATACCCACAGGACCCATACATTCTACTACAGAAAAATCCCTGACAGGACCCCCATACAGTCAAAAATTCCAGAAAAAAAACCCCGGGCAGCCCCCCAAAATACAGTCTATATCTACGTAAATATACCTGGGGGAGCCCAACATTTCAAAAAAAAATTTTCCCAAATTCCAAAGAAGTTTTTTTAAAACAGGACTAAAAAACATTGTTTCCCAAAAAAAAAATTGTACAAAAGGGGGGGGGAAAATAGGGATTTTGAGGGGGGGCCCGATCCGGGGGGGGGGCGGGGGAAAGCCCATGGCAAAGGGGGGGGAAAAAGGGGGGCGCAGGCCCATTTTGGGGCCCTAAAAAGCCGGGGGTTTTTGGGGGGGGGGGGGGGGGCAATCCGGGTTCCCCCTATATCTACAGTAAATATATACCTAAAGGGGGACCCCGTATTTTTAAAAAACTACAAAATAATAACCGGGGGGGGAAAAGCCCGAAAATCTATATCTACAAAATTTAAACCGGACAGGGGGCCCAAACCCCCCTAAATCTACAGTAATATAACCTGACAGGAGCCCATCATTCTATATCTACAGAATAAATACCGACAGGAGCCCGTACAGCAAAACTCAGAATAAAACCCGCGGAAAACCCCGAAAAATTTCAAATTTAACAATAAATTCCCCGGGGACAGGACCTAAACGTCAAAAATTTTACATATAATACCTGCGGAGCCCTACACCCCAAAATCTACAAAATTTCCCTGAAAGGAGCCTATACGCTTTATCAACAATAAAACCCTGACAGGACCCAAAGCTGAATCTACAATAATATATACCTAGGGGACCCATCAGACTATACCCAAAAAAAAAAAAAACCTGCGGACCCGAAAACAAAACTAAATAATATAAACCTGACAGGACCCAAGGGGGCCCAAAATTCTACTATAAAAACTGCGGAGCTCGTACGTCAAATTAAAAAAAAATACCGGAAGGAACCCGGGCAGTTTTATCTACAGTAATAAATACCTGAGGGGGCCCAAAATCTTATAAACAGAATAAAATCCTTTTACAGGAGCCCGTAAGTCATATCAACAATAAATATAAAACAGACCCGGCTTTATATTACGTAAAAAATACCTGAAAGACCCCTAGGGGCTTAAACACAGTAATAAATACCTGACAGGAGCCCATACAGTCTGTTTTTTCAGTAATATTACCTGGCAGACCCATTACATTTAAAAATCTACAAATATATCCTGACAGGAGCCCAAAAGTCAAATCTCAGATATAAACCGGGGGGGACCCCGTACAGTCTATTTTTTCAGTAATAATCCTGACAGGACCCCCATACATCTAATCAAAATAATAATCCTTTTACAGGAGCCCTACACAAAAATCTACAGTAAAAAAACCTGACGGACCCTTCAGTCTTTTATCTTTTTAAAAAAACTTGACAGGACCCAAAACAGTCTAAAACTACAGTAATATGTACCTGACAGGCCCATAACCCCATATCAACAGAAAATAAAAACCGGCGGACCCAAATTCTATATCTACAATAAATACCCCTAAACAGGACCCCAAACAGTTTTATACAACAGTAAAAAATTTCCCGCGGACCCAAAAAGTCATATCTACGTAATTAAAACCGGGGGACCCCCAAATTATATCTACAGTAATTATCCTGACAGGCCCCGTACGGGTCTATATCTACAGAAATAATACCGACGGGCCCAAAAGGAAAATCTACAGAATTTTCCCTGCAGGAGCCCATACACCCCTATACTACGTAATATACCCCTACAGAGCCCATACAGCTGTATCAATAAAAAAAAATACGGGCCCAAAGCTGTCTACATAATAAAACCCGGGGGGGCCCAAAAGTCTTTCTCGAATTTTAAATCCGACAGCCCATACACCCTGTTTTAAAAAAAAATAAAAACCCTGGAAACCCCAACATCTTTCTACTAATTTAAAAACCCTGCCGGGCCCCATCCCGGGGGTTTTAAAAAAAAATATATACCGGGGGAGGAGCCCAAACATCATACTAATATATACCTCAGGACCCCAAAACATTATACTACAAAAATATATCCCCGGGCAGGACCCCGTACACCCATATCTACAGAAATTTATCCACGGACCCATACAGTTAATTTTACGTAATATATACCTAAAAAGGACCAAACCCATTTTTATCACAGAAATTTTTTCCCTTTGGCGGAAAAAATTTAAAAATTTTACAAAATTTTTATCCCTGAGGGGAAGCCCATACAGCCCTATATCTACAGTAATATATCCTACGGGGCCCCATCGTCATTCCCCCAGTAAAAACCCCGCAGGACCCAAACGTCAATCTACAGTACTAAATAAACCTGACAGGACCCCAAAAAAATTTTATCCCCTACGTAATATACACCTGACAGGCCCCCATACGTAAAAATAAAACAGTAAAAAAACCCCGGGAAAAGGCCCCCGTACATCTATATCTACAGTAAAATGTACCTGAAGGACCCAACAGTCTATTCTAAGAAAAAACCTGACAGGACCCGTACAGCAAAATACAGTAATTATACCTGACGGAGCCCATACAGTTTATAAAAAAGGGAAATATACCTCCCGGGGACCCAAAAACAGCTAAATCTCGTAATATATCCCGAACAACCCTCTTTTTTTTACATAAAAAATACCTGACGGGGGGCCCCGTACATCTATTCAAATAATATATCCCCAGCAGGCCCCCTTACCTAAAACACATAATAATACCTGAAGGGGCCCATACAGTCAATCTACATTAATAATACCTTAGACCCATACAGTTTATATCTACAGTAATAAAAACCTGACGGACCCGTACAGTCTTCAAAAGTAAAAAAACCTGGCAGGAGCCGAACAGTCTAAACTACAATAAATATACCTAAGGAGCCCAACAGCAAAAATCACAGTACTAAATATCCCGACAGGACCCGTAAGTCTATATCTACGTAATATACCCTTTACAGCCCCCCAACAGTCTATCTACAATAAAAATACCGGAGGGGCCCAAAACTTTTCTAACTACAGTAATATATACCTACGGATCCCACCCCCTTATATCTAAATATAACACCTGACAGGACCCATACACCCCTAATCAACAATAATTTTTAAACCACAGGACCCATACAGTCTGATAACAGAATTGTCCTTTTGGGGGGGGAAAAGGCCCATAAGTCATCACAGTAATAATCCTGGCGGAGCCCCTTAATCTACATAAAATCCCTGACAGGGCCCAACGGCGTATAAAACAGAAATAACCCCTGACAGGAGCCCATACAGCCTGACTACAGAAAATCCCCATACGGGCTAAAAGTACAGTAAAAAAAACCTAAAGGGAGCCCATACTTTTTTATTCACAGTAATAAACCCCGACAGAGCCCGAACGTACTACAAAAAATAACCTCCCAGGAGCCCATACAGTCTGTCCCCAAAAAAAAAATATCCTGACAGGAGCCCATACGTCTATTTTAAAAATAATAAAAACCGGGGACGGACCCATAACCCCTGTCTCAGTTTTTTACCTCCCAGGAGCCCAACAGCTATATCTACAGTAAAAACCCGGAGGCCCATAACAGCCCTATACTACAAAATTTTAAATACCTGCGGCCCCCAAACATCTTTCTACGTAAATATACCGACGGGCCCGTCCCGCTATATCTGCAGAATATAACCGACGGGCCCCCTAACTAAAACTACGTAATAATCCTTTTACGGGACCCATACAGTCGATCTACAGTAATATATCCCGGAGCCCTACAGCTAACACAGTAATATATACCTGACGGACCAAAGTCTATATCTACAGAAATTACCCCTCGGACCCATACATTTTAAACTACAGTAAAATCCTACGGGCCCCCATCCCGTCTAAATCTACAGAAAAATCCCCCTAAAAAGCACCCAACAGTCAAAAACTCTTTTTAAAATACCCACAGGAGCCCATAAGCTATCTACAGTAATATATACCTAAGGGCCCCATACACCCTTATTAAAAAAAAAAAATTTCCCGGCAGGACCCCATACAGCCTTATTTACAGTAATATATACCTGACGGCCCCCCCAAAACCAGTAAATTTAAAAATTAAATTCAAAGAACTTTTTTGTCGGACAAAAAAACAAAGGCCCCAAAGAAGGAAAAAAGGGGGGAAAAGGGGAATTGAAAAGGGCAGCCCCCAGGGGGGGGGAATGGAAGAAAGGGGGGGGGGGGGGGTAAAGGGGGGGAGGGGGCCAGGGGGGGGGCAAAAAAATTTTTTCCAAAAGGGATGGGGGGGTTTTAAAGGGGGCAAAGGGTGGTCAAAACAACAGTAATAAAACCAAAGGGGCCCAAACCCCCCAAATCAACGTAATAAATCCCTGCGGCCCCCCGTAAGTCAATCTACTTTTAATATATACCGACAGGCCCCCAAAGCAAAACTACAGTAAAAAACCAAGGGGACCCAAAAACATTCAACCAGAAAAAAAACCCTGACAGGACCCGTACAGTCAAAACTAAGTAATATAAACCTGAAGGCCCCCCGTACGTCTATATCTACAATAATATATACCTGACAGGAGCCAATACAGTCTATATCTACAGTAATATATACCTGACAGGAGCCCGTACAGTCTATATCTACAGTAATATATACCTGAAAGGAGCCCATACAGTCTGTATCTACAGTAATATATACCTGACAGGAGCCCATGCAGTCTGTATCTACAGTAATATATCCATACAGTCTGTATCTACAGTAATATATACCTGACAGGAGCACATACATTCTATATCTACAGTAATATATACCTGACAGGAGCCCATACAGTCTATACTACAATAATATAAACCTGACAGGAGCCCGTACAGTCTGTATCTACAGTAATATGTACCTGACAGGAGCCCATACAGTCTATATCTACAGTAATATATACCTGACAGGAGCCCATACATTCTATATCTACAGTAATATATACATGACAGGAGCCCGTACAGTCTATATCTACAGTAATATATACCTGACAGGAGCCCGTACAGTCTATATCTACAATAATATATCCCTGACAGGAGCCCGTACAGTCTGTATCTACAGTAATATATACCTGACAGGAGCCCATACATTCTATATCTACAGTAATATATACCTGACAGGAGCCCGTACAGTCTATATCTACAGTAATGTATACCTGACAGGAGCCCGTACAGTCTATATCTACAATAATATATCCCTGACAGGAGCCCGTACAGTCTATATCTACATAATATATACCTGACAGGAGCCCATACAGTCTGTATCTACAGTAATATGTACCTGACAGGAGCCCATACAGTCTATATCTACAGTAATATATACCTGGCAGGAGCCCATACAGTCTATATCTACAATAATATATACCTGACAGGAGCCCATACAGTCTATATCTACAGTAATATATACCTGACAGGAGCCCATACAGTCTATATCTACAGTAATATATACCTGACAGGAGCCCGTACAGTCTATATCTACAGTAATATATACCTGACAGGAGCTTGTACAGTCTATATCTACAGTAATATATACCTGACAGGAGCCCATACAGTCTGTATCTACAGTAATATATACCTGGCAGGAGCCCATACAGTCTGTATCTACAGTAATATATACCTGACAGGAGCCCATACAGTCTGTATCTACAGTAATATATACCTGGCAGGAGCCCATACAGTCTGTATCTACAGTAATATATACCTGACAGGAGCCCATACAGTCTGTATCTACAGTAATATATACCTGGCAGGAGCCCATACAGTCTATACAGTAATATATACCTGACAGGAGCCCGTACAGTCTATATCTACAGTAATATATACCTGGCAGGAGCCCGTACAGTCTATATCTACAGTAATATATACCTGACAGGAGCCCATACAGTCTATATCTACAGTAATATATACCTGACAGGAGCCCATACAGTCTGTATCTACAGTAATATATACCTGGCAGGAGCCCGTACAGTCTATATCTACAGTAATATATACCTGACAGGAGCCCATACAGTCTATATCTACAGTAATATATACCTGACAGGAGCCCATACAGTCTATATCTACAGTAATATATACCTGTCAGGAGCCCGTACAGTCTATATCTACAGTACTAATATATACCTGACAGGAGCCCGTACAGTCTATATCTACAGTAATATGTACCTGACAGGATCCCATACAGTCTATATCTACAGTGTATATACCTGAAGGAGCCCGTACAGTCTGTATCTACAGTAATATATACCTGATAGGAGCCCATACAGTCTATATCTACAGTAATATATACCTGGCAGGAGCCCATACAGTCTATATCTACAGTAATATATACCTGACAGGAGCCCATACTGTTGTGAATGGGTTTGAGATGAGTTCTGAGCAGAGGCTCCCTCTGGTGGTTACAAGCGGTACTAGTGAGGATTGTGAGGAATGGGAATCAGGTGTTACTGACTGGTCTTATATAAGGGAGTCATTTTCCCATCAGGGTGGCCGGTGATCAATTGTTCTGGTCTGAATCCTTCTTTCCAGTTTCCCTTGTAGCCTGCTGTGTCGTGTCTGCATCTCCTGCTATCAGATAAGACAATTTCTTATTTTGTGTTTTTGCTATATTTTTGCATTTTGTCCTGCACTTCTGTGGGGGCCTTCAGGGTCCCCTCCGGGGGCTTTTGCCCTCTCAGTTTAGTCCAGCCACTGTGTTTTGTACTTTTGCTTTTTCCAGTTTTTTTTCAGTGGCTGCTGTTTTTGATTTTGTTACACCAGAGAACTAATTTAGGTGGTAGAGGTCGTGTGATCTCAGGTGATTTTGAAATTAGTAGAGTTGGTGTTTTTTCAGGGTTTTCTGAGATTGCAGTAAGTACCCTTCCTGTCCTTTTCTATTTAGATAGTTTGGGCCCCAGCGTTTGCTCATACTATTTTCTTTCTGTGTCAGTATTTCCTCTTGTCTAACCGCCATTACATGTTTGGGGGCTTTCTATTATCTTTGGGGTTCTGCTCCGGGGCAGATAGCTTTCCTATTTCTATCTTTAGGTGTAGTTAGTTTTTTTAAAAAAAATGCAACAAACAGAAAAATATCTCTGACAACTTTTCTTCCTTCAAAATATTTTTTCCCTTCTGTGAGTACCATACAATTTTTATGGCCGGTGATACTGTTATGTTACGGTAGCTGAGGAGTGCAGGTAAAAAAGGAAATACACCAGAGCAGTTGGAATCTATGAGATTGCAGTACCCTGACTAACCACCGCAACTAGAGGCAGCCGTGGAGCGTTCCTACGTTGGTCCTAGACGCCTCGTCACAGCCTGAGAAACTAACTACACCTAAAGATAGAAATAGGAAAGCTATCTGCCCCGGAGCAGAACCCCAAAGATAATAGAAAGCCCCCAAACATGTAATGGTGGTTAGACAAGAGGAAATACTGACACAGAAAGAAAATAGTATGAGCAAACGCTGGGGCCCAAACTATCTAAATAGAAAAGGACAGGAAGGGTACTTACTGCAATCTCAGAAAACCCTGAAAAAACACCAACTCTACTAATTTCAAAATCACCTGAGATCACACGACCTCTACCACCTAAATTAGTTCTCTGGTGTAACAAAATCAAAAACAGCAGCCACTGAAAAAAACTGGAAAAAGCAAAAGTACAAAACACAGTGGCTGGACTAAACTGAGAGGGCAAAAGCCCCCGGAGGGGACCCTGAAGGCCCCCACAGAAGTGCAGGACAAAATGCAAAAATATAGCAAAAACACAAAATAAGAAATTGTCTTATCTGATAGCAGGAGATGCAGACACGACACAGCAGGCTACAAGGGAAACTGGAAAGAAGGATTCAGACCAGAACAATTGATCACCGGCCACCCTGATGGGAAAATGACTCCCTTATATAAGACCAGTCTGTAATGTATGTAGTACAGTTCATATAGCGTCTTGTGCTTGGGTGCGATGAAAACACAGGAGTCACAGGTTTGATATAGAAAAGTCCTGTATTACTTCATACAAGTTAGCAGAAATAGTCACACAGTTTGCAGACACAGAAACAGGAGACACAGCAGGCCAGAGTAATCCAAGCTCAGCAATCACTCTCCAATACAGATTCAGGATCTTCTTCTCTGTTACCGTAAGTCCATGCAAACGTGGGTCTTTCAAAGAGCAGGGTTCAGAGTCCACAAGTGCTTCAGAGTTCCTCAGTAGGAATAGCTGGAGTACAAGGTCCAAGGCTTACAGGAGTCAAGTCACAGGTTCACTGCAGGCTAGATTCTGAAGCACTGATTGCTCAGCTGTGGCTGCTTAAGAAGCAAAGGAGAGAATCAGGGCGGGAACATGCAAGCTGGAAACTCCATTTTGACTGAGGGCAAGATAGCTGCAGCAAGACAGAAAGTAAAATGGCTGACGAACAAACTGAGTTTCAGGAATATATACATAGAACCTTACATTACTCCCCCCTTAAGGACAACCTCCGGATGACCTCAGACCAGGCTTGTGTGGGTACCTCTGATGAAACTGACGGAGCAAGCGAGGAGCATTAACGTTATTGACCGGTTCCCATGAGTTGTCCTCCACTGGGTAGCCCTGCCATTTAATCAGATATTGTAACTGATTTCTATACAACCTGGAATCTAAAATCCTTTCCACCACAAATTCTTCCTGACCATCGACTAGCACTGGGTCAGGGCAAGGAGAGGAACGTCCAGGAAACGTATTGGGTGTCGCAGCCTTTAGTAGGGATACATGAAAGACAGGGTGGATTCTCATACTTCTGGGCAGTTGAAGACGACAAGCAACGGCACTTATAATTTTACTGATTTTATAGGGTCCAATGTACTTATGTCCCAACTTAGACGATGGAATCCTTAACTTAAGATTTCTGGTTGACAGCCAGACCAAGTCTCCTACCTTGAAAGCTGGTGCAGGTTTACGAAATTTATCTGCTGCTTTCTTGTACCTTTCTTGAGCCGATTCCAGATTTTCCTTTAGAAGATCCATATTCTTCTGTAAAGACGTGATTCTTTCAGCCACTGCTGGTAAAGGCGTTTCTATGGGAAATCGTGGTAGAATGTTAGGATGATAACCTAGATTAGAGTAAAAAGGAGACTGTTTAGTGGAGGCACTCTGAGAGTTGTTATACGAGAACTCAGCTAATGGAAGTAGATCCACCCAATCATCCTGTAGGTGGCAGATAAAGCAGCGGAGATACTGCTCCAGGGTTTGATTGGTTCGTTCGGTCTGTCCATTAGTCTGGGGATGAAAAGCAGAAGAAAGGTTTACTTTAATGTCCAATGCTGCACAGAAATTTTGCCAAAACCTAGAAGTGAATTGCACCCCTCGATCCGAAATAACCTCATCCGGTACTCCATGTAAGCGAAACACATCTTTAATCATCAAATCTGATGTCTGTTTTGCAGTGGGTAAGCCGACACAAGGGATAAAATGAGCTGCCTTTGTTAGACGGTCAACCACCTGTCATGTGTGCATCGCCACGAAGATCGTCGCGGTTGCACATTCTGACTTCTCACAGCTGAGTTGCTGTTTCTTTGTGTTTGGCAGTTAGGGAGTTAATTCTGTCTGTGCTCAGTTCTGGGACTGGGGGCAGTTTCTCCCGGCTGCAATTAATTATTTGTTGATTGGTTTCCTTTAAATCTCTGGTTGTCTGTTTGGGAGTTGCCAGTGAAATTCTTCATGCAGACCACAGATAGGATTGTATCTGTATAGACTTAAGTTAAAGAGCTCCTTAGTTGTTTTAAGCTCACCTTGCTTAGAGTTTAATATCACAGATCATTTATGTTCCTTCTGTGTTTGAGTGTGTATGCAAGTCTGTGTTTTCTCCAGTCTGTCTTATATTTCTAATCTGTGTATTTAGCAGAGATCAGCCCATATCCCTTTGGTGGTAATCAGAATCCTTCTTAGGACTGATTACAGGGTTCAGGGACTGATAGGAGACAGGGTTAGGCTGGAGACTTGGACCTCTGAACCATTATCAGTACCTCCAAGGTGAGGGATTAGTTAGGACCCCAGTTTAGGGTCAGGTTAGACCCCCGGTCCTCTTCTTTCCTGTGACAGTGTATCAAGTCCTCAAGATTAATCCTGAGTTCAACGGATATCGTGTCAGGTAAATCTATTCTATATTTACATGCTGATATTGCTAATCTATATGTTGTATAGAGTGTTGTTCTTTTAAGAATAGTTACTGACATCGTACACATATCATATGACCGCGTGACACCACCACTAGAATGGTGTTCTTCCCCTGAGAGGTTGGTAACTCCACAATGAAGTCCATAGAAATGGATCCCCACGGGCGGGACGGGGTGGGAAGAGGCTGTAACAGACCAGTTGGTGAGGAGCGAGGTGTTTTGCATCTTGCACAGACCTCACATGAAGTGACATAATTCAAAATATCCTTCCTGCAAGTGGGCCACCAAAAGAAACGAGAAAGAAATTCCTGTGTCTTTAGAATTCCTCTATGCCCAGCTATCTTGGAATCGTGAATGAGTTGCAATACCCTTAATCTGACTGTTTCAGGAATATACAGACGTTGTCCCTGAATCCACACACCATTCTTAAAGACAAGACTTACGTCCCTTGGGGGTTGTGCCAAAAAGGAATCCGCATGGTATGCTTC
This sequence comes from Oophaga sylvatica, assembly GCA_033576555.1. Taxonomy (NCBI): domain Eukaryota; kingdom Metazoa; phylum Chordata; class Amphibia; order Anura; family Dendrobatidae; genus Oophaga; species Oophaga sylvatica. The sequence goes on along the minus strand of JARQOD010001512.1, from coordinate 6,335 downwards.
CTTGATGTCCTTAAGTAGGTCTTGATTATGAATTACTCCTAGGAATCTAGAGTCAGGAAGAATAGTCTTAGGAGGAGTAATTGGACGTGTCTCTGCTGAGTAAATCCTAGAGAGTGCATCAGCCTTTCCATTGCGCGATCCTGGTCTATAAGAGATGATAAAATTAAATTGGTTTAAGAAAAGATTCCAGCGAGCCTGGCGAGGAGTCAGGCACTTAGCCGACCTGATAAACTCAAGGTTACGATGGTCTGTCAGGACGACTATTTGCTGTGCAGCTCCCTGAAGAAGGTGTCTCCATTCTTTGAAGGCGGCAATAATGGCCAACAACTCTCTATTGCCCACATCGTAGTTCCTCTCAGCCGAAGACAACTGCTGGGAAAAGAAGGCACAGGGATGCAAGACATTCTTCTCACCTGTTCTCTGAGAGAGTATAGCTCCAACGGCACAGTCTGAAGCATCCACCTCTATTATGAAGGCAAGCTCGGGGTTGGGATGTACTAGGATAGGTGCAGTGGTAAATTTATCTTTTAGACGGGAAAATGCTTCCTGGGCTTGGGGAGTCCAGGAAAACCTAGACTCTTTCCGGGTAAGTTGAGTGATAGGTGACACTACCTCAGAGAAATTTCTAATGAAACGTCTATAGAAGTTGGCAAACCCGATGAAGCGCTGTACCTCCTTCACATTTCTAGGACTTGGCCAATCCTTGATGGCTTGGGTTTTGCTTCCATCCATACTAATTCCTTGTGTAGACAGTACATACCCCAGAAATTGAATTTCGGTCCTATGGAATTCACACTTTTCAAGTTTGATGTAAAGATGATTTTGTCTTAGACGTTCCAAGACCATTCTCACATGTCCATGATGTTCCTCTGTGGAGTTAGAAAAAATTAGAATATCATCCAAATAAATTACCACGAATGTATCTAGGAGATCCCTGAAGATGTCATTCACCAAGTGTTGGAAAGTGGCTGGGGCGGTACTCAGACCAAAAGGCATAACTAGATATTCAAAGTGTCCATAGCGTGACCTGAATGCAGTCTTCCATTCATCCCCAGGTCTAATACGGACTAAGTTATAGGCCCCACGAAGATCTAGTTTAGAAAAAATTTTGGCATGTCGCACTCTCTCCAATAACTCAGGGATTAAAGGCAATGGATAACGGTTTCTAATAGTAACCTTATTGAGTTCCCTATAGTCTACGCATGGTCTCAGAGATCCATCTTTCTTCTTTACAAAGAAGATGGGTGCACCTGCAGGAGATGAAGAGGGGCGTATGAAGCCCTTGGCTAGATTTTCATCTATGTAATCCTTTAAAGCCTTTAGCTCGGGCCCCGCCAGGGGGTAGATCTTACCAAAAGGTATCTCTGCTCCAGGCAATAATTCAATTGGACAATCATATGGACGGTGAGGAGGAAGCTGGTCAGCGTTCTTCTTGTCAATAAATCCACATAGTCCTGGTATACAGCTGGTAGTTCAGGGACTGACATGATTCCTTTAGGAACAGAGCAAGCTGAAACTTTTGGACTCATCTGTTTCTCTGGAAAGTGTAATTCCTTGGTCTCCCAGTTAATGGTAGGATTCTGAGCCTGCAGCCATGGTAGCCCTAGAATAATGGGAAAGTGGGGAGAAGAGATAAGCATAAAGGACAGTTTCTCTTGATGATCTTTACCCATAAGAACCCTCAAAGGCTCTGTTTCCTGATCCACTGGTCCAGAGGTCAGCAGGGAGCCATCCACAGTTTCCATCTGTACTGGAGTAGCCTTCTTCACTGAACGTATTCCCTGTTTCAGAGCAAAGGAGACATCCATAAAATTTCCACTTGCCCCTGAGTCGATCATAGCAGAGCTAGACACCCAAGCTGAGTCAACCCAGAGTTTGATGGAAAGAAAGCAATGAGAATTGTTTTTCTTACAACTCAGCTGGGACACCGCTGAGGAAACTTGAAAAATGGCAGCGTTTACACAGTCAACGTCCTCAGAGGTAACGGAGTTTAAGTCCGAGAAATCAAGATCTGTTGCTGCAGATCTCTCTGGAGCCTGAGGCTCGGACCTGACAGATCCCCTCTCGCAACACTCACAATGAATGAGTGCTGCAGTAGTCTTACGAGAACGGCTGGGGCAGTTTATAATGAAGTGCCCTGACTTACCACAATAGAAACATAGATTCTCCTTAAAACGATGTTCCTTGCGTGCATCACTAACCCGTCGTTGTAAAGAGTCTACCTGCATGGGTTCAGGTTCAGGTTCCGTGTAATCCTACTCAAAGGTTCCTTAGCTGGAGAGGAAGGTAGGAAAAGGTTAGTACGATTGCTTTCGAACCATCTCTCTTGCCTGCGTTCAGTCAGACGAGTATCAATACGGATGCAGTAGTTAATAAAGTCACCTAACGCAGTGGGAGGGTCGGCACGAGCAAGTTCATCCTTAATCAGTGGAGATAACCCCTTTCGAAAAATAGATTTTTTGGCGGAACTGTCCCAGGTGGTATCAAGGGCCCATCTCCTGAAATCCAAGGCATATTCAGCTACCGAGTGCTTACCTTGGCGCAAAGCTAACATGGCTGCTTCAGCTGTTGCACCTCGATTGGGGTCATCAAACACCTGCCCCATGGCTGAAATAAAATCATCAAGGTGATTCAAACAATCATCCTCAGTCTCAATCAGAGGGTTTGCCCACATTAAAGCCTTGTTGGTAAGCAACATAATTATAGTAAGCACCTTAGATCGTTCAGTGGGAAATTGTGAAGCATGTGCAGAAAAAAAAAAGATTGCATTGATTAATAAATCCCCTGAATTTCTCACGTTCACCGCCAAAACGAAAAGGGGGCAACTTGGGAATCCCAGCACTCGGGGCTACGGCAGGAGCCTGGACTCGCCCCTCTAGAACCTCAATCCTGGCTCGCAAATCCTGGGTAGTCTGTCCAACCACTTGCAAATTGTGATTATTGAGGTCCTGTAGATTTGTAAAACGGGTCTTTATATTCTGCAAATCTGCAAGGATATTATCAGTCACTCCGCAAAGTTCCTTTATGCGGGCCTCCATTTTCCAGATCTTTTAAGACAGGATTACTGGAAGAAGAGGAGAGAAAAAAAAAACAATAGTGTTCACCTGTGGCAACACTGCAGAGAGAAAAAAAATTAAGGCAACTGCTCACCTGGAATGGTTGTGAGAAGTCACAACCACTATCATCACAGAAAGTTTCAACCAGACATCTGATATCCAGAGTTACAGCAGACAAAAAAGAGAAAAGAAAGGAAAAAAAAAAAAAAACAATAGTGTTTACCTGTGGTAACACTGCAAAAAGAAAAAACTTAAGGGAATTGCTCACCTGGAATGGTTGTGAGAAGTCACAACCACTGTCATCACAGAAAGTACAACCAGACGTCTGATATCCACAGTACAGCAGACACAGCCTTCCAGACCCAGCAGACACTAACGTTTTGGCTTCAGAATCTTGTAATGTATGTAGTACAGTTCATATAGCGTCTTGTGCTTGGGTGCGATGAAAACACAGGAGTCACAGGTTTGATATAGAAAAGTCCTGTATTACTTCATACAAGTTAGCAGAAATAGTCACACAGTTTGCAGACACAGAAACAGGAGACACAGCAGGCCAGAGTAATCCAAGCTCAGCAATCACTCTCCAATACAGATTCAGGATCTTCTTCTCTGTTACCGTAAGTCCATGCAAACGTGGGTCTTTCAAAGAGCAGGGTTCAGAGTCCACAAGTGCTTCAGAGTTCCTCAGTAGGAATAGCTGGAGTACAAGGTCCAAGGCTTACAGGAGTCAAGTCACAGGTTCACTGCAGGCTAGATTCTGAAGCACTGATTGCTCAGCTGTGGCTGCTTAAGAAGCAAAGGAGAGAATCAGGGTGGGAACATGCAAGCTGGAAACTCCATTTTGACTGAGGGCAAGATAGCTGCAGCAAGACAGAAAGTAAAATGGCTGACGAACAAACTGAGTTTCAGGAATATATACATAGAACCTTACACAGTCAGTAACACCTGATTCCCATTCCTCACAATCCTCACTATACCGCTTGTAACCACCAGAGGGAGCCTCTGCTCAGAACTCATCTCAAACCCATTCACAACACCATACAGTCTGTATCTACAGTAATATATACCTGACAGGAGCCCGTACAGTCTATATCTACAATAATATATACCTGGCAGGAGCCCGTACAGTCTATATCTACAGTAATATATACCTGACAGGAGCCCATACAGTCTATATCTACAGTAATATATACCTGACAGGAGCCCATACAGTCTATATCTACAGTAATATATACCTGACAGGAGCCCCTACAGTCTATCTACAGTAATATATACCTGGCAGGAGCCCGTACAGTCTATATCTACAATAATATATACCTGACAGGAGCCCATACAGTCTATATCTACAGTACTAATATATACCTGACAGGAGCCCGTACAGTCTATATCTACAGTAATATACACCTGACAGGAGCCCATACAGTCTATATCTACAATAATATATACCTGCAGGAGCCCGTACAGTCTATATCTACAGTAATATATACCTGACAGGAGCCCGATACAGTCTATATCTACAGTAATATATACCTGACAGGAGCCCATACAGTCTATATCTACAGTAAAATATACCTGACAGGAGCCCATACAGTCTATATCTACAGTAATATATACCTGGCAGGAGCCCTACAGTCTGTATCTACAGTAATATATACCTGACAGGAGCCCATACAGTCTGTATCTACAGTAATATATACCTGGCAGGAGCCCATACAGTCTATACAGTAATATATACCTGACAGGAGCCCGTACAGTCTATATCTAACAGTAATATATACCTGGCAGGAGCCCGTACATCTATATCTAACAGTAAATATATACCTGACAGGAGCCCATACAGTCTATATCTACAGTAATATATACCTGACAGGAGCCCATACAGTCTGTATCTACAGTAATATATACCTGGCAGGAGCCCGTACAGTCTATATCTACAGTAATATATACCGACAGGAGCCCATACAGTCTATATCTACAGTAATATATACCTGACAGGAGCCATACAGTCTATATCTACAGTAATATATACCTGTCAGGAGCCCGTACAGTCTATATCTACAGTACTAATATATACCTGACAGGAGCCCGTACAGTTCTATATCTACAGTAATTATACACCTGACAGGAGCCCATACAGTCTATATCTACAGTAATATATACCTGGCAGGAGCCCGTATCAGTCTATATCTACAGTAATATGTACCTGACAGGATCCCATACAGTCTATATCTACAGTAGTATATACCTGACAGGAGCCCGTACAGTCTGTATCTACAGTAATATATACCTGACAGGAGCCCATACAGTCTATATCTACAGTAATATATACCTGGCAGGAGCCCATACAGTCTATTACTACAGTAATATATACCTGACAGGAGCCCATACAGTCTGTATCTACAGTAATATATACCTGACAGGAGCCCGTACAGTCTATATCTACAATAATATATACCTGGCAGGAGCCCTACAGTCTATATCTACAGTAATATATACCTGACAGGATCCCATACAGTCTATATCTACAGTAATATATACCTGGCAGGGGCCCATACAGTCTATAATCTACAATAATATAATACCGACAGGACCAATACAGTCTAAATCTACAGTAATATATAACCTGACAGGAGCCCTTACAGTCTATATCTACAGTAATATATACCTGAAAGGAGCCCATACAGTTCTGTATCTACAGTAAAAAATACCTGACAGGAGCCCTGCAGGGCTGTATCTACATAAATAAACCATACATTTAACTCAGTAAAAAATTACCTGCCCCGGAGCAATACATTCTTATCTACAGTAATATAACCGGGGAAGGAGCCCTTTCAGTCTGTTCTAAAAAATAATCCTGACAGGGGCCCATACAGCCCCTATTACAGAATAAATACCGAAAGGACCCTCAGTCAAATCTACAAAATAAAACCGACAGGAGCCCAACAGTCTTATCTCAAAAAATTTTTCCTGCCCGACCCCCCCGTCTATATCTACAGTAAAATACCGGGAGGGGCCCCCAAAAGAAAAAATCTAAAATAATATTTTACCTGAAGGGCCCCTACGGGGCTATACTCCCCTAATATATACCTGAAGACCCGTCCTCTTTCTACGTAATATATACCGCCCCAGCCCTAATTGTTTTTACAGTAATTATCCTGAAGGGAAAAACGTCATATCACAGAATATATAACGAAGGAGCCCTACAGCCCTTTCCGAATATATACCTGACAGGGGGCCCTACATTCTTTAAAAACTACAGTAATATATACCTTGGAGCCC